>JAQFVV010013918.1:0-63646 GCA_028023455.1 Epiperipatus broadwayi
GAAAAACAACTGTTCAGTAATTAGCCATCACTGTCTTTATCTATCACAGATATATATCACAGTTTTTAAGTGTGAAAACGATTAGAATATGGAAAAAAAAAGATTATTAATAAGACCTTCGTTCTTGATGACTTGGGCATACACGCGCATGCGCATTCTTTATTATTATTATTATTATTATTATTATTATTATTATTATTATTATTATTATTATTATTATTATTATTATATTATTATTATTATTATTATTATTATTATTATTATTATTATTATTATTATTATTATTATTATTATTATTAACAATAATTTATTTATTTATTTATTTATTTATTTCACTGGCTAAAGGTAACAATTTCATTCAAAACATTATTGATAAATTATTGACTAAATATATTTGTTTAAATACATTTTTCATTTTTTTGTAAATTATACCCTAATATTTGTATTACTGTAACTTTGTCATTTTAGTGAGCTTTTATATATTAGTTTTACTTATTTTCATAGCTTCACAATGGTCATTATATTTACTGTTATTAGCTGATTTTATATCTTTAATTTGATGTATACTCTTATGAACTGATTAATTATCTAAAAAATGAATGATTTTTAGTTTCATCTACACCAGATAAATGTTATCATTTATATTAGATCACAGATAGTCTCAGATTTTACCATCTTCTTTATTTTCTGTTTGCATGATGACATCTTACCTGGCAATAGGTTCATACATTCTAATTTAACACATATTGTGACTTAATGGGTCCTAGATCATTCATTATTTCTAATAAAAATAAGAATATCTATGTTTTTCAAAATCAGGTATATACCAATTGCTACAAGAGACATAACCAGATAAAAAGAACATTGTCACACTGACTCACTATTAAAATAACTTTAGAATAGTCAGCATATTTTAAAATTGATATTCTTGCTGTGAACTTAGATGATGACCTCTATAATTAAGGCTAAACTTAATTCATAATACTAAAAAAAAATTAATTATTCATATATCAAATAAATGTTATATTTACTGTAAGTGTAAAAATAATAAAAATGAATCCATTAGTATGGGTCAAAAATTGCACTTAAAATGAGAAACCTCATTGAATATCTGACCATTAGAATTCTATGATGATTCCTAATATACTTAAATATAATGTTAATAATTTCTTTATTTAAATATCAAATTTATAAAAACTCATCTACAAATGGAAATTAACACTGTTGCAGTTTTATAAATGTAAAGATTTAAATATTATGAAAATATAACCTAAAAATGTTCAAAATATCAAATTTAATATCATTACAAAGGAAAAATTTGATAGTACATGTTTAACAAAGCTTTATAATAATTGACATTTGTTTTTACATTTTAAAAAACAATTTTTCAAAATGCAGGTATTCTATTGATAAATATTTTGATGTTAGTTATTTGATCAAATTAAACTAATAAAATGAATGACTAATGCTGTTTTGCTTACTATATGGTTTTATTAGAGTGACTTAATTTATAGAAAACCAATGACAGGTTATTTGAGAAATCCATATAATGACATTATCTATAGCATTCTCATTTTATATCATGGATTACAGGTCAAATATAGATTATTCAAGCATCAGGATTTTATCTAGATGTGATACCTTGACCAGTGTAAATACTTAGAATATATTTAGTTTTTTAAGAGACTAGACTGAATTTAATAAAATTATGATCATACATGTAAATTAACTTCTATTAAATTTTTTTTTGTAAAACCCACTAATTTGAAGAGATTCTGATTATTTTTTTCTTATAAATATGCCCTCATCATTATATATTTAAATTGTCTGTCCAGTTTTCTATTGTTGGACATTTCAATTTTGTTAGTCTTTAATCCTAACAATGCCTCTGAAATGACTTTCCAATTAAGGACAGCTGCAATCCAGAAAAAATTGAAACTTACATACAAGAAACAGGGTATGTTATGTTTACTTATCAATATCATTCTCTCTCTCTCTCTCTCTCTCTCTCTATATATATATATATATATATATATATATATATATATATATATATATTGTGCCGATCAAAACATATTTATCCATCTAACATGAGCTGGAACTCACAAAATGTACTTCAAACCCAGTCAAGCCCAAGATTTAGGTCAGGGACCATCCTGGGTTCGAGCCCACTCTCTAGGCCCCAGATATAACACCTAATGAATAACATAATAGTGATGGTACCTGAGAATTAATCTTAATCCGGCCAACTAGCAAAGCTGAGCAAAACAATGAGACATCTATTAACTATGACTATATTAAAATATACTATATAAGCATGGCTGTAATATATGGAAGTGGAGAAAAGGAATTTGAACTACTCAAATAAGTTAGACAATAAAATATAGTTTAATATAACGAAATTATTTATATACATTTATAAATTAAATACATTAGTATGTGCGTGAATGAGCAAGAGGTAGATAATTACATAGTGTTATTCATGCTATTATTTCTCATATGATCTTTATTAGCTAAATGGTATATTACAAATAAACACACATCTTTGGTGGGTCCAATATTAAAATGCCAATCAGTATTAGAAAGAAGTTACATAAAATTGCTATTAACGCTTTGGGTTATGGTTCTGAAACATGGTGACTAACATATGATTTAGGGGAGCATTCTGAAATTCATTATACATATGATATAAACTATTTTCACACCATTAAGATCGTGAAAATAAACAAAAGACAGTTAAAAGATTATATTTGAAACTATGACAAAATCTTTAATGAAAATCAGTTAACAATAGTAAGACGAACACTTTATTTTCCCCAAGGCATATAGATACTCTTAAATATAGATATAAGTTATGATGGTGAGATTGTTTGATAAGATATTGAAATAACATTAGTAATTAATCTAATAAAATAGAAGTAATTGGCATTTATATATATATATATATATATATATATATATATATATATATATATATCTTTTAAGCAAAGCTTAATTTTAATATTAGAGCATTAAAACTGGGTCATGAAGCAAAAGAAATAATAATAATACGAAGAAGTTTGTGGTGCTGACATAATAGCCTAAAAATAACTAAGAGGAAAAGGTCGTGCTTCTGGATGAAAAACAAAATGAATGGGCATAGCATGTGCCAAACTTAGGGATCACTGTCAGAAGCCTTTTTATATGAAGAAATGGATGGGCATAACATGTGCCAGACTTATGGGTCACCACCAGTGGCCTTTTTATATGAAGAAATAATATGCATAGCGTGTGCCAGACTTAGGGGTCACCACCAGAGGCATTTTTATACAAAGACTTGAGAAGAAATCTATGGGTTCAAACTTGTCATAAGCTTCAGATTAAGAAGCACATATATATATATATATAGAACACGAAGATTGGCCACATGTCAGAAATGCAGTAATGATACATGTCTCTAACAACATTGAATAAATTTTACTGCTTTAAAATAAATAACCCTTGTTTGAATGCTATAATATGCCATGCAATTATAATATATATAAAGAGAAGATTTCATTTACTAAAATATACTTGAAGATTTTATTTAGCAAAAGAAACATTAAGATTTAGATTTCAAACTAATAAAATATACGTTAAGATTTGATTTAGTTAAAGAAACATTAAGATTCCCCTCATCCCTTTTTCTGCTATTTAAAATAAAACAATTCCACCTTTGTTGATTTTACAATAACTGAAATATATTAAATACTGTATATGATCTTTTAAGCATAGACTATTTTAAGAGTATAGCAAAAAAAAAAAATAACTAGCAGTTATATAGAAAACAAATAATCGGTCACCGTTTCAGAAATGAATAAATAATATTTTAAAATTTCAAAGCGTTAATTAGCCAAAGTTCTGGATTCTCTGGGTAAAAATCCAGAGTTAAACAAATGCATTTTTATACTAAAACATAAATAAAATGTTGACTCATAAAACAATCTGGTGAGTGTATTAATTAATAATGCATTGTTTTAAATGGATGTTAATAACTTGCTTCGTGAAGGTTTACTTAAAAATGACAGAAAAGATTTTTATAAATTAAAAATCGCCAGTTTGTTTGAGATTAGCAAATTAATAAAAAAAACATATATATAAAATCAAGTAATAAATAACTATAAATAATTGACTGCCCCAAAGTTAAGGAAGGTTAAAAGCATATGAGATAGGATTAGATATAAAGAAATCATTTGAGAGCAAAATTACATTCACAGATATATATATATATATATATATATATATATATATATATATATATATATATATATATATATATATATATATATATATATATATATATATAAAAGGCAAAGTTAAAGAATACATGAGAAGAGATCTTGATAGATTATTTAGGCTAGATTTAGTTTGAGGTGACGGCTTGAAAAATTACCTTGCAGTTTTAAGAGTTCAATTTAAAATATTGCAAGTTTTCCTGTGGCAGCAAGCTTCTATTAGCACACTGAAGTTCTTAGGTCAGGCTTTTCACTCTTGGGCTGCAGGATGGTATGGCCATGAAAGATGATGACCCCAAAAGGGTTGAGAAGTGATGGATTTACTGCTATATTATTTAAGTGTCACCACGGTGTTAACAATCATTTTCACTAGAGTAGCTAAACTCTCTGTGATTCAAAATTCAGTCATTTTGTACTTTTTCTTTTATCAGTTGTTTTTGAAGATGCAATAGTAAGATAACGTCCAAAAATAAATTCAAATCTATTTCCAGATTAGAAATAGATTTGACAACATGTATTATACAAAGGAAAATCTTTAATCTACTTAATCCCATTTATTTTAAGTAAAACTTTAATTAAAAAAATACCTCCTTTTAATTATTTTTGGACAATTAACAACAGTCACATCTTCCATATTGGATTTTATAAAAAATATATAGTTTAATAGAAAAACAAGCAATTTAAAAAGAAAAAGTTAAAAATGACATATAATAAATATTTAAAAACATCAATATTTTGTTAGTAAGTTTTGCTCCTATGTATATATTTGAGCGGCATCTATAATACTTTAATAAATAAAAAAAAACTACTAATTAATAAAAAAATTAATAATAATTTTAAAACATGTTATTGAAACATTAAATTTTATAATTTAGGTGCGCATCTCAAATATATACATGAAATATATATACACGACAAAAGGAGCAGGATGGGAAATAGGGATTTAAACATAGGTTAGTAGGTGGAAACATGAAGCTCAATCTTAAGCTAAGATTGACTGCTTCAATATATATATATATATATATATATATATATATATTACAAGATGGCATTATAAAACCATTATGTAAATAAATTTATTATTTATATATTATTTAAGTATATAGTTGTCTTATAAATTGAATATATTTCATTTCAGAGAATATATATATATATATAATTTTTTGGGTTAAACTGTGTGTTCTTTTCCATTACATATCGATATTTCTATGAACTAGCATACACCATTATCAAGGTTAACTTTTGAAAGAAAAATCATTAGATCTCAAATAGTATTATGAGGAATGTGATATGAGAAATGAAATTCAACTTGAAGTAGTTCAGCATTCAAAATATGAGCCTTATCACAATGTTTACTTTCTTCACATTTTTCACCTATTAATTTTAAGTTAATATTAGAAGACAGAGGACCATGAGAGAATCAATTGAAATATTAAAAAGACCTCCTTGTTTAAATAAGGATGATTAACATGTATTCCAGCTATGTGGAAACTTCTCATTTTATCTCTGTCTTCTAATATTAACTTAAAATTAAGAGAGAAATAGACATTTTTATAAGCCTCATATTTTGAATGCTGAATTACTTCAAGTTGAATCTCATTTTCCATCTAACACTCAGTCACATTACTGTCTGAGATATAACAAATTTTTTTTCACAAGTTAACCTTGACAATGGTGGATGCTAGTTTGTTGAAATATCAATATGTAATGGAAAATAATACAGGGTTTAACCTGAAAAATAATAATTTATCTACATCATACAACTGTGAATCCTACTAAACATAAGGGGAAACATCATGTTATGAATTAATAGGAGTAAAATATCCATTGGGTTTTAAAATAAATAAATAGTTGAAATTGGTAAAGTTCCACCATTTAAATTTTACAGATTATAGTTTAATCTTCTCTCCTCCTGTTATCTAAATGCATCAAACAACCTTTAGTAATGTTAGGCCTAAATTAATAAAATAAAGATGTAGTACTTATTAACTCTACTGTATGGTAAGTTAAAATTAAATGCAAAATATAGGACTACTTAACTTTTATTTACAGTAATTTGAAATAAATAACTAAACAAATGTCTACTCTAAAATAATAAGGGAAATACTCAGGGAATTTGTTATATGGCTTCATTTTAAATCTATACTTTACAATAACTATGAAAAAAATAGGGTAAATTTTGATTTCCACTCATTAACTAAATAATAACCGAATACTAAAAATTTCCAGAGAATCATTAATTAATCAATCACTTCATATGGTGTTAGGATCGAGAAAACAATATCATCAGATCTGAACATATTTATCATTAAATTTATGGAATAGTTGAATGAATATTTTCTTATTAAAATTACTTATATTTTAGTCATTACTCCAAAGTTAAAATACTTTCATTAGCTTAATTTATCTAGTGAGCATGAAGTCTTGGAATGATGATCTGAGCAAACAATTATTCCACAATTGCTATGACAGTTCAAAAATAATTTTCCAGTTAGCTGCTTTTTTTTCTTTCAACAACTAGAATATTATTTTCAATAATAACATAACTTACGTAGCAGAAATGTTATCTCTAATAAAAGTTCAAAGTGGAATATAGCTAATTCTTTATCGTTCAGACATTGGCATACAAAAATGTTAATATAGTATTTCACTCCACACATATATGGTGTAACTACATGTGTTAAAGTTATGAAAGTAAAATATTATATCCAAAGTTAATATAGTCTGTAAACAGTAAAAATATTTATAGGTAGACTGACCTTTACAGACTGTTATTTATATTATCACAGTTGGTATTATCAATACATTGCAATTATAGATGTTTTGGAAGATAATCAGCAGTTAGATTCTCGGTTAGCAGGCTCGTACAGACTTGTTTAAGTTTAGCTACTCGTATTGTTATTAACACATAACAACATCACAAATAGAATTATATAAGAAAAATCTTAATTTAATTTCTTTCTTTATTTTTCAATTTAAGGAATAACTTCCATTTTTGTTACATTTTTAACAGTAGAAACTTTTTTAAAGCCTTATCATCTCTATGTAAATTAATAAAAAAATCTCTGAATGTTCTCTTTTCCTTTTATCGAAATCCAATTCCCCTCATTTACGTATTTCTGTTAAAAATGAAAGAAAAAATGTGTTTATTGTATTCTATGGACTAATACAAGTTAAATTTACTAAATCATTATAATTAAACTAAAGTTATTCTTCAGGATTAGTTAAAGAGAAAAACAAATCATCATCATCATCATCATCATTATCATCATCATTATTATTATTATTATTATTATTATTATTATTATTATTATTATTATTATTATTATTATTATTATTATTATTATTATTATTATTATTATTATTTATTTTACTAAATTTGATGCAATATGCTATTGGTTTTGCAGGTTAACACAGCTTTTTCATCTCAGTAATTGGAAAAAGAGAAATACTGATATATAAAAAAATATATAAGGAAAGCAAAGAAAAAATGAAACTACATATTCTCGTCATTGAGTCAATTTGAACAGAAGTATCAAGTACATACAATTATGGTAATTAAGTCATCTAGAAGAAGACAGAGAAATTTTAAATCAGTTCCACCAAGCTTCATATTTTGTATCAAAATATAAGGTTACAATATATATATATATATGTATATATATATATGGGGGGGGGGTTGGGTGATCAATTGTTTTCACACATTGTCACCATTGCCTAACTTAGCATAAAAAATTTCTATAGTTTACCTTTTTTTTTTTTAAAGATTTAACTAATAAATAAAGCAGTGAAAGTAACAACAGTTTTGTTGTATATAAAACTTTAGTGCAACTTGTATATGAAGTAGATATGTTGCTATATTTATTAAAAGTATAATAGTTTATTTTTCTTTTGATAGATTCCAGTTATTGCTAAAATGATAGCATTATACTGGAAGGTGTGCCAGAAAATAATAATTTAATATTATAATAGTCAAATTTTATTAGGAGAGAATAGAGAGTAGAGAATATAAAATTAATTTAAAGTTACCTTCTGTAAGTTTTAAATAGTAAAATAAGAGTTAAATTTCTGGTTTATAATAAAAAAGCACTTGTTTTTCTTTCCTCTCGAGTGATATCCTAGGTAAAAAGCTATAATTATTTCAAATGTTAAATAATTTAATTAGGTAGTTAAATATTAAAATAAATATTATTTTATGTAATTTTGATAAGTATTGTTATTTAATAGTAGGAAGCAGTCGCTACAAGAGAAGTGTTTACCTTCTATAGACATCCAGAATATTATTCACTCATCCATTTATGTATTTGTTTATTTAGTAGGATAGTACGTGACAGTACAATTCCCAAGAGTTACAGTAGGATCCCTGAGATTATTTACTCTTGTTATTTTTATAGGATTATCCATTTTTTTCAGTGTCATAATATTAAATTAGTAGTATAGGATAAACATTCATTATTTATTCCTTGTACCAAAAGGAAAGTACATCTTATAGTAATACATATCAACCAAATATTTCAAATTATGCTATTTAGACTTGATGATAAGAATATTACCATATTTTTTGAAATTGTGGATAAGAAGATTTAGTAGAAAATACTTTTTTAAGTACAGACTTGTTGTACTCAGAGAATATAATTTTATGGGAGGTTAAATCTGACAAATATTTAATAAGAGTAGAAATTTTCATCTTTATAACATATTCCAAATTATTTATTATGCAATAATTATTTGCACTGTGTTGAATTTTTCCCCTATCTTATTATAAGTCTCTGTACTAAAATTTTTTGTAACCCCACTGAGCTTGGTCGTTAGAGCCTCTCTCTTTCTCCTTGTTACAATATATATATATATATATATATATATATATATATATATATATATATATATATATATATTTATATAAAACTTGTTTTTGTTTTTCATAAATATACCATTAAAGGTTTCCGCAATGATATAGATTGCAGAGGCTTTGACTATGTGGAGAAGCTGAACTGAGATCAGACCCATATAGCTATCTAGCTTATTTGGCTGAATTTGAAGACTTTATCGGTCTGAAAAATTTCATGCTTGCAAGCTAATAGAAACTCTGTGCATAAACACTTGGAGTCAGTTTTTAGATCTAGTTTCTTGGCTCTGTCTTTCACTGATATAACAAATAGCTTGAAATCAGCTGATCTGAAAGTGGGCTAAAATGAAAGAGATAGTTAATTCTGACTCTTTGATCATTTATGTAAACAAACGCTTGATCGTGTTTTTGGTAAAAACGCCATCTATTGATCATAAATACAAGCGTCAGCAGGTTTTAACGTGATTAAAACTTGTTTTTGTTTTTCATATATATATATATATGAAAGGGGGCATATATATGTATTTATATGTTGGACTATTTTCATCATCTGAGTATTGGAGGTATTTAGAAAAAAATTATATATATATATATGAAAGGGGGGCATATATATGTATTTATATGTTGGACTATTTTCATCATCTGAGTATTGGAGGTATTTAGAAAAAAAATACTTTATTTAAATATTTCAAATACATCCAACTCTTAATAATAACACACAGGTTAGTAAATGCACTGTTTTGAGAGCTATTATTCTCCTATTTTTCAGGTGTTGCTAGCTTTACCAGTGACAGTACTATCATAGTAATTGAACACGGATCCTTAGATTCTTGAGTATTGAATTTTATGGTAACACTCTAACCAACTAAGCAATATATACAACTAAAAAACCATCATCACAAACCTTCAGGAGGATATATATACATGTTGAGATAGGGACATTCCTTCTTTACATTATATGAAATGTGAATTGTTTATAAGCAAAGCCCAATGATGTTTATTATTTTGAGACATTCATATATATATATATTGTAATGGTCAAAACATGTCTATTTCACTTACATACTGCAGAATTTAAACCAGGGACATGGACATCAACACTAGGAGGGGTTACCTCCCAGAAATCCCTAGTTTAAATTTAAAGTTCAAACTCCACAATGCCCTCTATGTAATAACACATTTGATGCTACTAATGGTATAACTTAATGCCGGTGCCGATGATAAGGGAGAAAACAAAAGACTCTAATTCTAAAATAGCACTAGGTTCAATTAACAATGATTTATAGATGTGTCCAAGATAAACCCACTATGGTATGTTCTAAAATTGCACCCCAAATAAAAAGAAATAAATATATTTACAAATAATATTTTAATAATTAGATATCGGAAATAGTGTAGCTATATAAAGTTATAAAATATGCCCTTCAGATTTGATAGCAAAGTAAAGATATACATAAATATTTGTATTTCTACTTGAGTTTTTTTATATTATAATATGTCTGTTATATTACAAAGTAAGTATGTGTGAGCCACATAAAATATTAAAGCAATTTAAATAACTAATTAAACGTGAATAGGGGACTTTAAGATAATAAGAGAAGCTAACATGAATGTTGATTCTAATTCTAAGATAAAGTTATACTGTGCATTACTGGGATTCATTTAATTAATGTTATTAAAAAAATATTATGGGAATGTGTATGTGGTGATACTAGTGATAAAGTGCGAGGAATGGAATACTATGACAAAACTGTGGCTTTACCAAAAAACAAATAACTAAAACTCAATTTGAAGTTTAAATAGGCATTTTGACATTGATCTGGGACATCTCTAGTCCTTACACAGATCAAGCCTGGCCCACACTCAGGATCTTCATAACTGTGGGGATGTATGCAAATAAATTCCCAGTGAGATATTTAAGTCACACTCTAATGGGAATCGTAGAGTAAAACAGGGACACGGACTCAGCCGTCTATGAACTTGGAAATAGTAAAGTGAATTTAATATTCCAGCACATTCACCAGCAACACACAATGTAACTTTAATATATATATATATATATATATTATAACAGGATGGCCTATTTGACAGCCCTAGTTGAGGCATCAAATATAACAGAACGACATTTAATCATCCCAGTTGATATACCAAATATAACATAATTGATTATATTTAATGCTTGGAAATCATTAACTTAATGCTTCACAGTTAGGTTCACCAAATATAACAGAATGGATTATATTTAAAATCTAAGTTGGTCTTGTTAAATATAAGGAGATGATTAAATTCCCTAGAAAGAGGATATGCATTTCACTACAATCGGACTTTGGGTCTTCAGGTAGAATGCTAGAAATGAATCGATGAAATACTAAGTCCATGATTATATCTATCTTTATTATGCTAGCTCAATAATCTTTAAATAAGTTTTAATATAATTTAGACTAGTTCATCCATCTTTCATCCCTCTTTCAGTCACCATTATGCCATGATATTCAAACTCATGGAGAATTTGCAATTAGCTCTTTTCAGGGATAATTTCAAAATAAGTTATTATTTAATATATGGTTGTATAAAAAAATAATAATAGTGATCAATGTAAAGAGAAATATATTAAGAACATTAGCTTTGGTGAGGGTATTCTTTAATGCCTTGAAATAAGTAAAAACAATAGAGTCAATTCATATTAATAAATGGATACTCTAGTATTTGTTTAGTCCTTTTCAAATCCATAAGTCTTAAAGAAGCAGGAATAAGGCTAGTAAATATATTTGTGTTGTCCAAGAAGGAAACATTATTTTTTTATTTTATTTTTTTTTATATATAAAAAAAATATTAACCATCAAAGTCCTTAATTTTTTTTGATCATTATCAAAAGAATAATATAGCCCAAGTATAAGGAAAGATATAACAGTTAAAAAAACAAAAACTTCAACCCTTCATTAAATCCAAGTATAAATGCAATTAAATTATAAGAACATATTAAAATAGTTGTAAGTATTTAAAATTTTAACTTAAATTAAAATTTTAAATTTCCGAAGAGAAGGGGAAATATAATAGTAACTTATAGTTATTATTATTTGTCTAATGTGTTTTATCTCTTATGAAATTATTTATAAATATAAAATTTATGTGACTATTTTATTATTTATACATATATAAACTATTTATATATATACATGTGAGTTTTAAATAATACATACCTTAAGCTTTTGAGTAAAATGCCAGATTTGAAGTTGAGTAATAAATAATTTTATATATATTTTATTATTAAATCTTAATGTCTATTGAACAATTAATATTTGAATAAAGCATGAACTTGTAACAACACACGAGCAGATTTATTCGTTCTCTTGTTATTAAGGAGAGGAAAAGAAAATCATTTCTCTTTAAATAACTTTTTCTTTTATCAATACTACTGTTCAACGATTGGAATTTAAATATTAACTTTTCCAAATTAAGATAATTTGTGAATTAAAAGTCTGCAAGGAAAATATTTTAATTTTCTATTAAATCTTAAAGGAATAGCAATATAAAAGAAAAGAACGTCTGTTTAAGTTTTTTGGAAACTACATTGTTTTAATACTTCCGTTATTCTTCAGATATATATATATAAGATAAAACAATATTCTTCAGATATATATATATAAGATAAAACAATATGCTTTGAGTAGAACAGCTTTGTATCGTAAAGGATATGAAACCAACCTTGCATGCTATTTTAAAATATTTTGAAATATTGGATATATAGAATGACTAATGATAATAGAAAAATGGAGATTAAGAACATCATCATTCGAAGAATATTTACTACATATTATATCAATCAAGTCATTGGATATTATTAACAGTTTATCAATTAAGGATAAATAAAATCATCATTATACCAATGGATTAATAATATACTTCGTAAAAGATCTTCATTAGGATGATAAACTATAAACTTCAATATCTACTTTCAACTCTGGAAAATAAGTTTTCTTTATTATATATATATATATATATATTGTAATAATGCTTATATTATTTTAATATGTTTATTATTATTATTATCTTTATTTCAAATTTGGCATCACATCATTATATCTTAATAGGAAAATTATATTTAATATTAAATATATTAATTGAAAGCTTGATATAATTCATCAAATTAGATATTTTAAACAGGATTATATTGTATTTACTACATAATATTGTAAACGTTCAATGTATTTTATGTATCAAAAATACATATAATATATGATTTATACAATTATAAATAGTACTTATATATTAGTAATTATGAAACATATAAATAAGAATGGTAAATAAGTTAATAAGTCACATAAATTATTAATTTTTGAATCCAGATATTGTTTTTATATATCTGTTAATTTAAACTATTTTCTTTAATTTTTGAAAGTTTATTATAGAATTGAATTTTATCCTAGGGTGTTAAATAAGAATATTATTTATTAATATTTTTAAAATGGTAAAATTCATCCGTATTTATTTATTAATATTTTATTATCTATTATATTATATTTTTTATTGTTTATTAAATATTGATTTATTAACTTGATCTTTTTGTCTAATCATTATTGAACTATATTATATATATGCTAGTATTATAAATATCATATGAATATCAATTATAATTAATGCTTATATAAAGGCATATTAAATAATAACTTGTTTTGAAATTATCCCTGAAAAGAGCTAATTGCAAATTCTCCATGAGTTTGAATATCGTGGCATAATGGTGACTGAAAGAGGGATGAAAGATGGATGAACTAGTCTAAATTATATTAAAACTTATTTAAAGATTATTGAGCTAGCATAATAAAGATAGATATAATCATGGACTTAGTATTTCATCGATTCATTTCTAGCCTTCTACCTGAAGACCCAAAGTCCAATTGTAGTGAAATGCATATCCTCTTTCTAGGGAATTTAATCATCTCCTTAAATTTAACAAGACCAACTTAGATTTTAAATATAATCCGTTCTGTTATATTTGGCGAACCTAACTGTGAAGCATTAAGTTAATGATTTTCAAGAATTAAATATAATCGATTATGTTATATTTGGTATATCGACTGGGATGATTAAATGCCGTTCTGTTATATTTGATGCCTCAACTAGGGCTATCAAATAGGCCATCCCATTATATATATATATATATATATATATATATATATATATATATATATATATATATATATATATATATATATATATATATATATAAGGGCAGTTCAAAAAGGGCAGAATAACTCACTCTTAAACTTATTTTATGGCCAGCCTCTTTTAACAACATTTAATAAAAAAACTATTTAAAATCATTTATATAATACGTAAACTAATTATCTTGAATACTGTTTAATAAAGTGAAAGAGAAATATGTCCTTGCAATATAGTAATTAACATGGCAAACAAGCATTTATAAGACTACTTTATGCAATTCGCACAGGCTTGAAAGAATCAATTTAAAATCACATTATAATAAGGCATTCAAAATATAACATTATACATATTTATATATAAAAAGGTAACCCAAGTAAAAGAAGTGTAACATGTATTAAGGAAAGATTAAATAATTACACACAATAAATACATAATAAGAATTACATTATTAAGATAGCTATAGCTTAAAGTTTATGAGATCTCAGGTTACATTTTATTTACCTCTTTTTGCAAAGACAGTCTGTAAGCATTTCACAAATTTTAGAGTTCTTGAGAAGACTTTGGTTCTCCTCTGTGATCACGGTTTTGCAAGCAGCAGCATAATTCAGGATGTTTTACAATACAGCATCCATGAGCCGCTTTAGTTGGTATTTAACAGCACAATTACAGGAATTCAAATGGAGACTGATGGCAGCAAAGAAGCCATTCCAAGGGAAGAAGGCCCATTGCCTTTTACCCTGTCATTCTAAAGTTGATCAGCATGGGAATTTCTGGATAAAGTTCGCTTCTCATAGAGAATCAAATAAGGTGACTTCTCTGACCAACTTCTTTCTTTTTTTCTTATTCTCAACTTTTAACTTATTTTGAACTGAACTCAGATTTTAGACAACTAAAATCTACCAAGATATCTGAACTTGTTTCTTAGATAAAACAAAAAAATTCCTGTCTTATCACCAAAATCAGCCTTATTTGTACCCTCCATTAAACAATCCCCTCTGCCCTGTGGTAAAGAAATCCAGTAATCAAAAATTATTAATTAGATCAGATACTGAGGAATGTACTTTTAATTAAAATTTATTATACGCACTTTCCCAGATATTCTGATCCAATTTATTTAATTAAAATTGCCAGCTAAACAGTTATAATTAATTAATAAAAAAATCCACTAGTGAAACTGGCATAAACAGTTTAAAATTAGCTACTATTTTTCTCTTTCCCCACCCTCATTGATTTTAAAAACTAAAGTAAAATTTATTTTCAACTTTTTTGAATTTAATGTTTAAATTAATTTATAAGTGATACTATATTAAATTAAATGGAAACAAGTATAATTATCCCAAAATAAATAGATCCAAACAAACAAATTTTAAATAAAATATTTTCATAAATTTTATATATTATCGCAGTATGTGTGTAGATGAGAATACGTGACCTACTTTATTGTACAAGCATATATATAAAATATACTAGACGGTTTGAAAATAAAACCTTTTAAGACAATTTTAATTATTATAAAACCCCGGGTACCCCCTTAGACATATAAATTTAGGTGGGATTTCGGTAAATATATGCACTACACACCCAATACGATAAAATTAGAGTTTTAAATAAGACATGAGGGTAGGAAACAGGAAGGCAAGGTGAAACTAAGATTAGAGGCATATCTTACTGTTTCACATTCCCTTAGTACATCAAAAAAAATTTCAAAAAAAAAGATTTTACATCCATCACCAGCGTATTTTGAATAAAATATTTGACAAGGGGCAATGAGAGTTAATGATATTCCCGAATCATATTTCAAAGTTTTCTCATGTGGGTAATCAAAAAGAAGGTTTCAAGCTTCTAGTGTTATATGTCACTTTAAGTATTTCATTGTCTTCTAGTAAGTAGGCATTTGGGCCACATATGCACTTTATTATGTATGGCCCCTGATACAGTGGGGAAAAACTTCTTGTATTTTTTTTAATCCCGATCACTGGGTTTTGGGGTTCTTATCCACACTCGATCCCTGATTTGGAACTGGTGCGGTCTCCATTCCTTAAGCTGCCCTCTTTCAGCCCTCAAGGCTAAACACCATTGTACAGTGTGCTGGTCTTCTTCAATGTTGATCTTCTGATAATCTCTTGGTACGGGTGTTTTTATTAATGAGGGTTCAGATTTACCCAAACTCAGTGATCATGGTGAATATAGGTTCTAAATAACTGGTTGATTTCATGCATAATGGTCTCACAAGGGTTAGATTGGGGATTCCGGATTGATATCAGGATGTGTTTGAGGCCCTGTGTTTTGATCCAATTTCATCATCTCTGTGAAGTGAATGCAGAGCTATGGTCAGAGAGAATCATCTCCAGCTTTTTAATATTTACGAATTGCTTGTGTTGTAATGCTTTGGTCGCACTCTTCATGTCTGCTCTTAAGACAGGGTAAGCCTCTGCATATTTCAAAAACAAATCATAGGTTACTAGGGGGTATCGGAAACTATGGTACGATGGCAATGGCCCATAATGGTTGATTGCTAATTTTTTGTTAGGTCCCAATGGGATAATGGAGGCTGTAGCACTACTATAAATTTTATTTGATAGTTTATTCTTCACACAGGTGGTGCACTTCTGGAGGGTATGAAAAGTGTCCTGGTACATCTGAGACCAATGAAACTGTTGCTGCAATGCTTCTTCAATCTTCTTGGGACCATAACACCCTACCATGCTGTGCATTATTCTTCCTGAATAATAACATTCACCAGTGTGGAAATAATATGCTGAGTGCAAAGCACACTTATCATATTCACAAATTGGTGATAAAATATATCCCTTAGATCTGCCTGAATGAAAAACAGATTCAACAGATTCGTAGGATAAATTGATCATGGACATTATAGGCATGTCAATTAAAAATCTTAAACCATTCACAAGTGTATAACTCATAATAAATTGATGGCTATATCCCTAATGGATAGTTAGCTTCATTGAGATAGTTACAAAGAGTAACTGTCAAAATTTTAAAATAATGAGTCGTAACTTCCAAAAATAAAAATCGATACTTTGTTTCTCTTACAAAGAAATGAGGGAAAATTAAAGCACAACTAATTCTATTGACTCCATGGAAGCTTTTGATCCAGCTCACCCTGAGGGTTGGTCAAGTTTTAAATAGTGATTAATATTTTATCTGCAGGCTAACTAGATCAAGAAGCTTGAGTTAAAACTAGCTACAATCATAACAATAATTAGACATCAGACTTTCAAGATCCTGAGATCACAATCTATATAAGAAAAGCAGTCAGACCTAGATTTTGACCAAATTTTAGGAATATTTACAGATTACTTTCCCTCAAATACTTAACAATAGTGAAGTGATATTATTTCAATCTCTGCATCCAAAAATAGAGAGGATAGCTACAAAGTTTTCAATGTAAATCCAGACATTGATATTAAAGTGCTAGTTCAAAGACATTCTGAAAGAAGTGCTTTGTGATCATTTTATTTGTGCCATAAATCTTCACAACTTAAGAATCAAACTACTAATGATGCTGGATTTAAATTTTGAAACAGCTGTGGCCCAAGCAGAACTGTCAGAATCAATAGCTAGTCAGGAAAACACACTAAAAAATATTTAAATATGATGTGCAAAAATCAAGCATTACACTAGGTCATTTACACTAGGTCAGTCAGACACTCAGTCAGCTCAGATAATTCAGCATCAAATAGTCTAAGGCATTTCTATAGAATCAACAAAAAATGCACCCACATACAGAATTGCTGCACCACTATAAGAGATGTAGTTTTGCAAGTGGATGACACATATAAAGGCTGCATGTTTGAAATTAAAAAGATTAGTCAATAAAAAAATGAAAAAAATGATTCCAAAAACAGCAAAGGCAATTATAAAAAAAATAAACAAGTTGCCTGTATAAATCATACTAAAGACAATCAGTCTGGACTTATGCATATAATTATAATTAATGATATGCCAGTTGCAATGAAACTGGACATGGATCTGCAGTGTTTATTGTTTCAAAGAGATCTGAGCTATCATTAATAAGGATAATGAATATAAGCTGTATCCTAGCAGCAATTCAATCTCTGACTATCAGGATAATAAAATAAAACCATTGAACCAAATAAAAGTTAAAATTACAATGTCACAGGATTATATACCCACCACTGGTAGTGGGATTAGGTACTCATAGTAATTTATTAGGCCATGACTGGTTCAGACACATAGCCTTTGCAATGACAAAAGTGAACCAGGTCACAATATCAAGCAAAATGAATCAAAACTTGCCAGTGAAGGACAAAATAATTAAGTGGCCTAAACCTGATGGGCCCTAGTCTAAACTCCATGTGGACCATGCAAGCAAACTAATAACCAATAGACATCTGCCAACTAACCTGTCAGCCCTGACACCTGATCCAAACTGTAGTAAAAACAAAAAGAGAATATAAAATGCAAATAGGCACTCATGCGCTATGCAGAATATACAGTGGATCCACAAAATGAATATCAGCAGTGGTTACACAACTGAAAAAACTCTATACTGTAGTAGTTCAAACAGCAGATAAATATCAACATTATTACCACCCAAAAACAACAGAGACTGAATTTCACAGAACCAAGTACAACAAGTGAAAATTATGACCACCAAACTGAAGACAACAGCAAACCAGGTGAACACCCAGGAACAAGACCATCAACAAGTAAGATGAACAAGACTTGAATGGTAAAAAACCTGAGAAACCCACAACATGAACAGCTCATCATCCATCTCATCTCAGTGACTATGTTCTCCAGGACTAAATTTAGCCAGAGGGAAGGATGTCATATCTAACCTTGCTTTCAGAAGGGGACTAGTCCAGATTTCTATCTTAACTTATCAGACTGAGCACACATTGCCACTAACAAATATGTAACCATGTGATAACCAATGTATAAACATGGCCAAAAGGTGCATTGCTGTTAACAAATGTGTAAACATTAGATAACCAAAGTAAACACATGGTTAAAGGGTGAAACATATATATAGCCAATGTGTAAACATATGTATAAAATCCTACCATTAGTTAGGCTTTCTGAATCTGATTGTTACCAATAAAAGAAAGATCTGACAATAAGTGGCCATCCTTTTTGAAGGCAAGCCAGACAATGTCTATATAACCTAAATGACAGTATGTGCTCTTAAAAGAGAGAATGTCAGTCTACCTAAATGACTGAATGTGTTCTTCATTGCAGCTACTTTGAACTGTGAAGGTGTGTCCATTATATTCACTGCTGATATATATATATATATATATATATATATATATATATATATATATATATATATATATATATATATATATATATATATATGCAGTAGGGCAAGTCCACAATAGGCTTAAAGCTGCTATGATTACAGCAGACTCTAGGCAAGCTGTCTAATAGAGCTAGCAGTCATTTAACAAACTGGAGACAAGATGTCTAGTACAGCTGGAAGAGTTAAGACTAGAATTTATGAGGCAAGTGAATATATATAGCTGGAAGTAAATACATTCATTCAGCATGACCAGCTTTTTATTAAGTTGTCAGACAAATTGTATTTACTGATTGTATAATACATATGTATAGTAGTTCTAATAAATTATACATATTAAATTGTGTTTATATTTTTTGATATTACTGTTGGTTTGAGTCTGAACCCTGAAATTCAGCCAAACACAACAGTAATCATAAGTTGCTATCCTATAAGCTAGCCCTCTATTACACTAAGTGTTAATAAATTTGGATATATGATTGAGAAAGTTTCTTGTTCACTATTTATTTATTATTTAAGTAAAATGTCATTTACTATAACATCAACTCATAAGTTTAGGATTTACAGAACTGATTTATTCAGTCTCACTCCAGTCACATGCTGTTTCAGTTTGAGTTATTGGTATTTTTATATTTTGTTATCACCATTTGGGTAATTCATGGAGAATGCTGAACTCTCCCTCCATCATCCCTGGTCTCTAAGCAGATCTGCATAGCATTTTTTGAGTTAACCAGCTTAGTTAAGCTGAATATTACCATTATATGCATAATAGGCACAAAAAAAAATTTCAAGCAGATAGCACTGTATCAATAAAAACTAGTTGCATTTAACTAAAAAAATGAAATAACATGAAAATTTCAAAACTTTTTCATTAATAATCCAAAAACTTTGTTTACAAAATATGTGTAGATTTTATTTAGAAGTTTTAAGTCAGTTAATATTTCTTTGATAGATATTTAAAGATGGAAATGGGGTGGATTGTCACCGAAACTGTTAGTGTCTAAGTTAAGTTGATTCCAGTTTGTCTTATTTGTCTGTAAGACAGTGGTTGATATGTGTTTAGTGAATTTCTGGTTTATTTGCTCATTGTTACTTCAGCCCATAGTATAGTTAGTATAGTATATTTCACTCATGGTCATATAAGCTTCTATTTCCATCAGATTGGCTTAGTGTTTTAGTGAAGCATATATGGATGTGCATGTATGTTTGTGACATCTTACAACTTCATTTTTCCCACATGCATTTTATTAAAATACCAAATACTATGTTTTACAGTAAAATATTTAAATTTACAATAAATATCTTTGATAAGGGCACTTTAAATACATTTTGAGTGATTGATGGATTGGTGGATCAGTGAATATTAAACAGACGAAATACACTATTAATTATTTATTTGCTAAATAATTATTTTTATTTAAGAGTGTAAAAGTATTTTTTATTAATTCAATTTAAGTAATATTATTTAGAAGACAAAATGATTTTTTCTTTCTTTTTTCTTTTTCAAGAGAGAAAAGGTTATTTAATTGTTTCAGCTAATTATCTCAGTGTAGAAGGTAGGATTGACTTTTTTTAAAGTTGACTTTTGGGGGAATAACATTTGATCAGTGAATGAAATGGATGCTTAAGCAATAATCATTATTAAAAGGGGATATAAAAATATAAGAAAGTAGTCTGCTTTATTACAATTCTCTCTCTCTTTATCTACCAAGTGGTGGTTCTTCCAAAATCAAATGCTAAAAATTCAGATTAAATTCAAAAGTACAATTTTTCTGAAAGTATTCTTTTCTTGTATGACATTTGTTAAAAATATTTCTTTGGAAGATAAAAAAAAGATAACATAAATCAATTTCAACAAAGTATATCTCTCTATATATTTTCAATTACCTAATTTTAGATTTAACATCATCATTTTGAAATGCAAATGTGTATTTATAACTCCAGTTCAAATTATCTAATATTAATCTCTAATATTAAAAAAAAATTGAAGTGTGTGAATTTTGCTATTTTGTGGGGAAAATTATGCTGAACTTTTTAACAAAACATTTCATAAACTCTAGACTAAAATTTTCTTCTGGCTATGGAAAATAAAATTCAAATGGAAGGACATGTGTGTCTAATTTAGTATAACATGCTGCCACCTTCTTCTTCTTTTTCTTATTATTGGATAAAAAATTTCCCTAATTATTCATATCTTATAGGATTAAGAAACTGAATGCATGGATTTTATAAGTAATGGATGACTAACCTACATTTAATGTGCATGTAATGAATATTAAATATGTACATTTGATCATTGTTCTAATTTACTCTTAATTTAGCACTAAAATATATCATTTAAAGAACTTTGTAGAATTATGTGAATGTCATAAAGTAATTAATTATTTACCTAATGGATGACCTTTGATAAATTATTATAAACTCTGTGGTAAACGTAATTATAGTCAATGCCAGTTGGTGGAAAACTAGTGTTCCTTTAAACTTTTCAAGATTGAGTGTGAGTATAAAACTATAAAACCAGCAATTAAACAGTAAATATTTCTAAATTTCTTAGCAGTAAATGTTAATTTCCCATTATCAAAAATAAATATAATGAAAACTTTGCATGCTATATTGTCAGAAATTTCAATTTGCTAAGAACTTTGGAAACTTCTTTTTAATTGGATCCAAATGCATAGTGTGTGACTTGCAGGAAAGCATCTACATGTCTACTAACACCTATACATTTTATAATTATTAGCATTATTTCATACATGTCTGAGAAGCATTATTTACAGACTGTGCAAATAAACTTTTATTTTCCCAACTAAAAAAGATTTAATCATTTTTTTGTTCTTAAGGTATGGTACAGAGATAAATCAATTTATTTGTATTTATATTTTTTGATTATTTTCTTTTGCTTCAAGATCGTCTTGGGTACGTATAATAAAAAAAATGTTAAACTGGGTAATTGATTATCATTTAAATACAATTATTTTTTGTACATGTATTTTATATGTGTATGATAGTGGTAGAAATATCTATCTGCTCGTATGAAGCTAGCAGCTAATCCAAAAAGGATAAATGTGTATAAAGTATTTTTATCTTTGCATTGTCAAAGATTATGGTCTGTTTAATAGTAATTACTATGCTTCAGATCTGAAGCATTTATAATTCTTTGTGAATTAGAGATTTATTTTCAATTTATTAGTTAATATTGTTATAATATCTATATATTGAATATGATTTGAGATTATTGTGTGTGTTGTTGTGCATGTGTATACCTGTTCTATGCAATTCATTTATATAATTGTTAAATTCAAAATCATTTGACTTGTATTTCTCCAATTGGTTTTGGATGATGTGATATGCCAAAAAAGTGGAAGAATTAGGAATTTATCTAAGAGTGAATTTATTTTTTAATGTTTAGAATGAAATGTGTTAAGTAGCTGTGAAGAACAAAATCATTTAGAATATATATTGTAATGTTAGGGATTGAGAGAGTTCTCCCTTAGTTTATTTAAATACTTGTTATGAGTGGATTATATTTTTTACAAGAAGCAGTCATGTATTATGATGATTATATATGAAGTGAAGCAATGTATTTCCCTCATTTTTCAGTGATGAGACTGAGTCCACACCAGTATTAACTTATTTTTTGCTAGTTATGACTAAAAACATGATGGATTCACATTGGCGTTAATTCGCTCTAAATCTGTCATTTTTAAGACTACCATTAAGATTTTGTGTTATTTTTAAAGGTTAAAAAAAGTTCCGTAAAATGCTGCCCTCTCTTGAATAATTTTACAAGTAAAAAAATTAATAAAACTGATGTTGAAGAACTAACAAAGGAAGAGGGCAGTCTGTTCTTGATTCTGATTTGCTGTTAACTTTTGACAACAAAGAAAATGGATTGTCAATTACTAAAGCGTTACAATTTCTTTTCTTTCATTTCAAAAATGATAAACGAATGTTTTAGACCATTTTAAAAGTATTTTTTGACAAGTTATAAATTATTTTGATAAAATATGCTAAAAATAAAATTATTTTAGAAAAATAGTTAAGACTTTAGCAAAAATTATTTACTTTTCTGCAACATAAAATTGGGAAAGAAATCACTGACATCAGCAAAACTTTTTGGTTGGAGAGTAACATTCATTTTAGATTTGCCACTATCAAATATTCTTATAATTATAAATAAAAAATTATTTTTGAAAAAACTTTTGTTCACTTTCATAACTTGACAAATTATTAATATACTTTTACAAACGAAACTAAAGTGAATATAATATTAAAAGATGAATATATTTTGATGCTTGAGTTTGTGAATTGACCAATTAAAAGTTTAGACTTTTACATTACTCGGCCAATAAAATAATCAGCAAAAAAGAGGTTAAACCTCTAAGTAAGGTTAGGGTATCACTATATTTTGTTTAGATTATTAGTTAAGAATGTCCCTTTATCCCTCATGTGTCCATTGTTGAAAGTTTTCTAATTATATATTCATAGCTATGTAATATAGTTTGCTAATAAAAATAAAAGATAGGATTGAATTCTTTTATAGAACATCTGAGGTAGAAGTAATGCTAGAGTTGTTGATTGGTCTATGGCATCATCCATATTGTTATTTTAACTCTTAATTTCATAAGCACACTGATGGTATGTAAATGTATTAATTATTATATAACATGTCGCATAATATAGAAGCATGCACAAAATACTATTGATTCTGAAGGTATGGAAGACATTTACCACTGGAATTTGTAAGTTTTGGATAAATATTTCAAATCATATCATACTAATTTAGTTTAAATTGTAATCATCAAGACTTCAAAATAATTCATCCTCATCTGAATGAGTGAACTAAAAGTAGAGAAAATAAAAGAAAATGCATCTAGTTAATAGAATTGTTCAATTGATTTATAAAGGGTAGTGTGACCACTGTAACTCATATGTTTAGATCCATATTGCATTGTTTAACTACCCCAGTGTTGGTATGGTTGGGCAGAATATTGTAATTGGCTGATAACATGTATATAGGTGAAGCAAAGGTATAAATATGTTTAATTTAATCTTTATTTGCTTCAGTGTTAATTTGTTAATAAATATCTAAAAAAACATATTAGAATTAGCTAGTAACATGTATATGTTTGAAGTAGGAATACAAAGAAATTTAATAATGTAATTACTAGAATGTTAATTTGTTGATAAATGTTTGATAAGCATATTACATTTAGCTGATAATTTGTATATGACTGAAATAAGAGTACAAAGAAGTTTATTGCAATGTTAATTATCCAGAATGTTAGTTTATTCAGTAATAATTATTGGAATTGGCCAGTAATGTGTATATGTGCAAAGTAGAAGTATATATTGTTTATTTTTGACTACTCAATATAATAAATGTTTTATTTATAAAAAACTTTGTTAAGAGTTGTTTTTTTACATGCATTTGTATTTGTAGTTTCCACACCCATACACCTACATATCCAATATGATATGATTGAACTATATTATGAACTTAATAATGAATATGTTCAAATCTAATATTATTTTTTCGATCCAAGCATTATATGAAATGCTTAGTTATTTGATGAACTTCTGGAGAAGCTTATGCACTTAATTATTATTTAGAAGATGATTTGAAATAAAAAGGTGCCCTATTTCTTTTGTTGTCTAATTACTATTCTATTAGAAGAATACTTAATTTTATGTTGTTATCTTTTATGATGGTAAATAATAGCTATTATATAGTGTACATTTTAAAATAAGTTATACAGTAAAATCCCCTGAGATATTCCATTATTGTTTTCTAAGTAGATATTAATTTAGTTATTTAATTTAAACTTATCATATAGTAAAGTTAATTAGTATTATCTTTGTTTTATTTGATTTAAACGTATTATTACAGTAAAAAGTTGTTCAGTGCATTTAGATGGTGTGAGGAGATAAACTTGAACTATAACTTATCAGATTGAATGAATACAACTTTGTCAATTCAATTACTTATTTATTGCAAAACCCAGTAGATACTTTACACTTATTGATTATAATATTTCATTCTGTATTTTATCTGCATTTTACATATTATAGAACGCTGTAGCCCCCACTGAGCTAAGCTGTAGTTGGACAGTATTCCAAGAGTCTTAATGGTAATTCAAAGTAGAGTCAGATTAGTAATTTATTCTATTATCAATAGAATTGGTGCCCTGGGTATTTATTCATAGGAGATGCAGAATTGGTGTTGGGTGATGGTTACATATATATATATATATATATATATATATATATATATATATATATATATATATATATATATTTTTGGGTTAAACCATGTGTTATTTTCCATATTTTGATGAACTAGAATTCGACATTGTCAAGGTTAACTTTTGAAAGAAAAATCATTAGATCTCAAACAGTAATATGACTGAGTGCAAGAAAGAAATGAGCTTCAACTGAAAGTAGTTCAGCATTCAAAATAGGAGGTTTATCAAAATGTTTATTTAGCTCAGTTTTTTCAGCTATTAATTTTAAGTTAATATTAGAAGACACAGATAAAAATAGAGGTTTCCACATAACTGGAATATGTTGTGCTTCATCAGCCCTATTTAAACAAGTAGGTCTCTTTAATATTTCAATTGACTTGCTCATGGGTTTTAAATAACACATTTCCAAATTAGTAAGTATTTTTGCATTGTCAAAATCAGGTTTGTGGCCAATTTCTAAAAAAATGGGAAATAAAAACTAATGTCTTAATTTTCTGATTAAAAACATTTATATGTACCTTAATTCTGACATTTATTAATCTATTAGACTGGTCTTCATAGCTTCTTGAGCACTGCAATCACAGAATTTCATAAACATCCCGGTGTTTCAAAAATACTCTGTCTTTCGTTTTGTCTAAAAAATCAACAATTTTCTTGCCTGTAGAAAAAGTTGTCCTTATATTAAAACTAGATAGTCTTCTACTAATCTTATCAGTAACTCCTTTAATATAAAATGAATTGTCAATTCTATCCTCCTTTTTTCTTTTTAGCATCAATGCTATGTAATGTCTTACATATGATGTTTCTATTATAATCATTAAAAAGTAGATTATTTTAAAAGTTCTATTTCTTGAGCAAGATAATCTTTATCAGACAAACTAAAAGCTCAGGTCAATAATTTTTTTGCTACAGAAAATATTTGAGCAGAATTAAAATTAAGATATCTGTTTGTATGGGTGGATTTCCTGTAAACTGATATTGAAAAAAGGTTTCATTGCAGTTTCTTGTAATTAAAACATCTAAAAAAGAAAGTGATTTTTTATTTTTCATTTCTATTGTAAATTTAATATTAGGATGCCAATTATTTAAAAAAAACAAAAAAATAATTTAAAGCATCAATGCCATGAGGCCATATAACAAATGTATCATCCACATTTCTTAGCTAAATAGAAGGTTTCTTGGTAGCTGCGTTTAATACTCGACTTTCAAAATTATCCATGAAAAGATCAGCAATTACAGGTGACAGTAGAGATCCCATAGAAAGTTATTTAATTTGTTTAAACTTTTGAGAATCATGAATAAAAAATGTATTTTCAAGGCAATGCTTTGATAATAAAATAATAAAATTAGGCAAATCATTGTATTGAGCTATTATATATTTTTTTTAAGAAATTGATCACAAACCTGATTTTGATGATGCAAAAATTCTTGCTAATTTAGAAAGATATGATTTAAGATCAATGAGAGAGTCAATGGAAATATTAAAGAGACCTATTGGTTTAAATAGGGCTAATGAAGCACAAAATTTTTTGGCTATGTGGAAACCTCTCATTTTATCTCTGTCTTCTAATATTAACTTAAAATTAATAAGTGAAAAAACTGAGGGAAATAAACATTTTGATAAGTCTCATATGTTGAATGCTGAACTACTTCAAGTTGAATCGCATTTCGTATCTTTTACTCAGTCACATTATGTTAGAGGTCTAATGATTTTTCTTTCAAAAGTTAACTTTGACAATGGCGGATGCTAGTTTGTCGAAATATAGGTATGTAATGGAAAATAACTCACGGTTTAACCCAAAACAATAATTTATCTATATCATACAACCTTGAAAACATTGTATGTATATAGTGTTTCACTCATGCTTGGATTTTATTATAAATATACCTACATCATGGATTAATCACACAAACCATTAACATGCTGATAAATAGAATATTATAAAAAGTGTTGTAGAGGCACTGTAAAAGTTAACCTTTCAGATAAATTATATCTGAAAGATAAAAATAACCATACAAATAATATTTAATTATCTAATGTTTATGATAACAAAATTGTATACCAAACATTAATTTCAGACCAAAACAACCAAAGTAAAAACAAAAAGAACAATCAAATATTAGAATTTGTATTCCTTTTATAAAAGAAATAGCACACAATCCTGAACATATTCTGAAATGCTGCAAAATAAAAACAGCATATACTACTTATCAAAAAATTTAATCATATTTTATCCATATCTAAAAATTTTAATCCATACTAAGTCTCATGGACATTGTGAAATTTTATGTGGCATTGGTAAAGCTAATTATATCGATATGAGCCATTGTTTCATCTGTACTAGAATAAATGATCATGCTAATGCAGTTAAGCACCATTCATCAGCAGCATCATTCTCACTCATTGGTATAGATTCTGATTACAATATTAATTTTATAACACAAAGAACCTTCACCAGTGTAAGTTCAGAGCCATATTCAAACTTCCTTCTATTTGGAAGATTTCTTTAAAAAAATACATAGTAACCTGAATTTCTTTTATTTATTTTTTTCAGTTTTATATATCTTTTTTTTCTATTGGCGAACTTTAACAAAGATATAAATCAATGTGTACAGCACCACTACAATCATTTTATAAGTATTCTATTCATCACCCAGTTATCGTCTTGTGTGATCAATTTAAAATGTCAAAACCTGTGAATATTTCCATACCAACTTCTATATATATTGGCGGAGAAGGAAACGATCGCGAACGTAAAATAAAGATGTGATGCATTTCACAAAAATCCATCAACATTCAAATCAGCAAAAAATAATGTTCTCATCAGATTAATCATGAATATGACGCAAAACAATAAATTTTATCAAATTTTATATTTAAACATTACTTTAGTATTTTTTATATTAAAAGAAATCTAAAATAAGTTCAAAGCCGTCGAAAATATGTAATAAAAATATAAGTAATAAGTAAGGCCAGAGTGATGTTAAAATAATTGTTTTATTAATCTGCTGAGTTAACTTTGGATACAGAGTGTCTGTTTCAAAGTATAACTGGTAGATAATTAGCAGAGTCAAATAGTAATTCAGATTATAAAAGAATAAACATGGCCGTGTTCGAAAGAAAATCAATTCAGCAGATTAATAAACAAATTTCATTTAACCTCAATTTGGCCGTGAATATTACTTGATTCTCTACCCAAAGAATATATATATATATTATTTTATTTATTTATCCTTTCGACATGTGTATAACCAAATGTATTAGCGGTATGAGATAGCATGGATGGTTGAAGGTCGTGTGAAAGTCTGAGTTCAAACCCCCTAGATATTACATATATAAGTACAGGTATGGAAAAGCCTGTTCTGTAAAGAAATCACATTTTAAAGCCAAATTGCAATTCTAAAATAGAAATAAATACATATATATTTCATACACAAATACATAGTTAATATACTATTTGTATGCAAATTTGTATAATAAAAGATAGAATTAGTGGTATGGATATGCACATCTGCAAAAATGAGACAGTAAGAAAGTTGATATTATTAAAGTTGAACATATTTATTAAAAGTATTATCTATCTATCTATCTATCTATCTATCTATCTATCTATCTATCTGTCTATCTATCTGTCTGTCTATCTGTCTGTCTATCTGTCTGTCTATCTGTCTATCTGCCTGCCTGCCTGCCTGCCTGCCTGCCTGCCTGCCTGCCTGCCTGCCTGCCTGCCTGCCTGCCTGCCTGCCTGCCTGCCTGCCTGCCTGCCTGCCTGCCTGCCTGCCTGCCTGCCTGCCTGCCTGCCTGCCTGCCTGCCTGCCTGCCTGCCTGCCTGCCTGCCTGCCTGCCTGCCTGCCTGCCTGCCTGCCTGCCTGCCTGCCTGCCTGCCTGCCTGCCTGCCTGCCTGCCTGCCTGCCTGCCTGCCTGCCTGCCTGCCTGCCTGCCTGCCTGCCTGCCTGCCTGCCTGCCTGCCTGCCTGCCTGCCTGCCTGCCTATCTATCTATCTATCTATCTATCTATCTATCTATCTATCTATCTATCTATCTATCTATCTATCTATCTATCTATCTATCTATCTATCTGATTGTATTTATGCCTATTCTTGTGTCCATCTTTCTATGTATGTGAATCTATCTGTTTATATTTATATTTTTTAAAACCATATAAGGCGGGTAATATTGCAAAAGTAACTCGATTTATTAATCATCCAGTAAAAAAAAAATCAATATATAACAAGTAATGTACATGAAATCTTAAAAAGATGATTGTATATTTTATATATAGGTGAAAATATAAAATTAATCACTTTAATTATTTAGAATTAATTAAAACGGAAATATATTTAACAATAATTTTATTTGAAAAAGGCATATTTTTATAACTTTTATGATTGTCATCATTCATTTAATATTTTGCGATAACAATGCAAGTTGTAATACTTGATTCCATCTTGGTTATTTTTTTCAAATATGAACATATTGTACATTTTTTTTCAAAATAAACTTCAACATTATAAGAAAAATTACATTTACATGAGGTATTAACCATTATGGACGACTCCTAGTTGATCCTATAATAAAACAAAAAAAAAAAAAGTTTATATATATATGTAAAATAGATAAAATGTCCGTTAATTAAAAACAAAATTATAATTGAAATAATAAATTTAAATGATTACAGACTATTACCAACAATCCTTAACTCTGCAGAAGTACTTTGGGTTTGCTTCCGCTTTTTTTTTTTTGAATTTAATGGCAGTTGAGGCAGGGTTAAAAAATTAACCAAAAGTACTTCTGCAGATTTAAGGATTGTTTGTAATAGCTTGTAATCCATTAAATTAATTATTTCAATTTATATATATATATTGTAATGGAAAATTATCTTCCATCATAATGCATCTCAGATCTTGGCTTATTTTATCAAAGTACTGCATTGAGAAGCCATTTATAATGTAAAAGAGCATATCATTTTATTTATAATCTAAAACAAATTTATTGGAGCTTAGTTAAACATAGTGCCACATTGTGGAATCAGTTGTAATGGAAAACCTTACAACCACTAGCCAATCAATCAATTGAGCTCACATGTTGTAATAGTATAACTTGCAACCACCAATCAATTAATCAATTGCAAGGCATCAATTGTAATGGAAATGGTGTGTATAAAAGAAAATAAACTATCCCAATCATTGGATGGTTTAATCATTAATTATAAATTACAATATTACCTATCCCACTAGCTGTACCTAAAATATACCTAGACACCAAAGAGCAATAATAAGAGATATTAAATAATCTACTCCCAGGGCTAACCTGACCAATGAGATTTAATTACTCACCAAAATATAGATTGAAACAAAGGGAATTTTATTGAATCCAACCTATATTTGCAGATAGGTATTGTATGTAAAACAATATACTAATTAGTGATGACATAGATGAATAATTATAAATTTAAATATTAGCAAAACACAAAAATGATCATTTAAGTAATTCTCAGACTCAAGTATTACCTACTGACCTTTGCACTGAAAACAGAAAAATAAATAAATTTCAAATAAATCACAAAGTCATTTCATACAAAACAAATAATATATACTTTATTGTAATTGTGGTTTGATTTTGTTTTCAAATGGCAATAATTATATAAAACACTTATAATATTTGTATTTTTATATTGGACTATTTCCATCATCTAATATGTGTGTTGAATGTCTTTAGAAAAGTTTAATTTTTAGTTAAATATTCCAAATGCATTCAACTGTTAATAATATCACAGCAAACAGGTTAGTATATGCACTAACTGTTAGTAATATCACAGCAAACAGGTTCGTATACGCACTGTTAGTGCATATACTAACCTGTTTGCTGTGATATTATTAACATTTGTTTGCTGTGATATTACTAACAGTTGGTGCATATACTAACCTGTTTGCTGTGATATTACTAACAGTTGAATGCATTTGGAATATTTAACTAAAAATTAAACTTTTCTAAAAAACATTCAACACACATATTAGATGATGGAAATAGTCCAATATAAAAATACAGCTAGAACACCATCATCACAAACCTTCAGAAAAACACTTATAATATTTGTTTACCTTTAAATTTTTCATTTTAATTCAGTACTATTTAAATTAACAATATTTGCTAGCAATAGGCATGAATTGAAGTTTGTATCTACATAAGAACCATCTACTATACAATGCACAGAAAGATGCAATAATTGAGAAATAATAAAAATCATAATAGCTTATTAAAATAATAATTCAGAAAAGTTTCCTCAAGGTTAAGTCATTTAACTTAAAAAAATATAAGTATTCTTTTCATACAGTGATGTATATTCATTTGTTTCATTTTAGATTAAAACTATACTTCTCTTTTGTACTATAAGTACGAACTCTTTAGATTTGCTATTTATAATAGGGTTTCTATTTTGACCCTATATTCAATACCTTCCTTTAGATCCTCATTAATTCTGAGACTTCAATAAACATTTATCATGGATTATATAACCCTTACTATATGAAACTTCTATATATAAAAATATAAAAACGACTCCTGACTCATATGTGAAGAAATATGAATATAAAACACAAACATAAAATGTTTACAGCATGATCTACCTTTTTATACATATCTAATGATGAAATTGTGAATTAAATTTTGAAGACAAATGTTAAATAATTATTAAATTGTAAACACAAATATACATTATGTGCATATTTATAAATGATTCCTAAGAGAACAAGTGACAATCAATTTAATTTCCAGCCTACATTCATATACAATGCATTTAAATTAAATCAACAACAAGTGTTTAATGACAAATAATATCTAATATATAATCATTTGTTAATAAATTGAAATCAGTATATTTATATAATGTACATATAAAAGACATAAGAATTACAGGACAACTGAAAATTTTTTAACAATAAGTGACCTCTAGCGTTTTTACTATTAATAGTGATAAATTAAAGATTTAAAACGATATAGTTATATTATGTACAAATATTTACTGCATGTGAAACAAAATAAAATAAAAAAATTAATACTCAATGACACTTAATATGTTGTTAATTATAATGATTAATTAAAACTTAAAATTAGTTTATATATATTAATAGTTAAATTTAAAATTAATCTTGCAAAAAAACATAAATAAAAAAAAATCATCAAATTAATTACCATTTAATCTTCTTTGTTTTCTCGTCATTTTAAAGTTCTATAACTATTTAATGCATCTTGGTCGATTCCGGTGTGGGTGTGAGTTAAGATAACACATAAAAGAGTTTAAAATAAGAACTGCATGAATTCATAAGCCCTTTTTAGTAAATGATTGATTCATATTTTTTTTATCTGGGTTAGAGTACAATGGATCAGTTAAAACGGCAAACCAATTTTGAATATTTAGATAATACTTATATTGACTTGCTGTATATCATATCATTTGTTTTCTACTCCAAATGCCTGCTTGTCAATGATTTTCGTATATTCCATTAGATGTTAATTATGAAATAGGGTAAGACAGAGGGATTTAAACCCCTAAACCATAATTTACATTTTAGCCTGCCTTTCCTAATGCCATTGAGTGCAAGAAATATTGTAGTTATACAAAGAAAATTGTATAGGAGACAGCAGCAAAGTTTTGAATTATTTTATTAATGATGATTGTCAATCCTTGTTGCCTTAGTATTTTTTATGTAAATTATTTAGCTCAGTCTTTCATGAGCTGCTGATATCAAGAACTTTATTATAACAATCATTGATTTTTAAATACCAAAATTATAAAAATGAACAAACAAATAAATAAGTACTACACAATAATTTCAAAAACAAAAGCACAATGTATATACATTTAGCAATTTTCTATGTCAATATTTTACTCATTGATATTACAAAAAAAGATAAGTATTCTAAACATAAACTAATATCTTGGTAAAATCTACCCCCCATATATATATCCAATGTGATTTAAATCCCCAAATCATAAATAAATGCATATAGCAAAGAAAAAAAGTGAAATAAATAATGATAACAATAACATATATAAACATATAAACTCCCATACCAAAGCCAATTCAAAGATTTCTTTTTACAAACAACAATGACACTATGATGGAAAGGATGAGTCTTTCCAACCATTACAATATCCTCTTGCTAATGAAGTAAAAAATTCTTCTTTTATGTATATAAGTATTAGCAAATTATTCAAAATTGATTTGTCATTTTAACTGATCCATTATAAACTAAACCGGATTAAAAAATACTGAGAGTCAATCATTTTTAAAAAAGAATTCATATATTCATATGTTTATTATTTTAAACTATTTTACATATTATCTTAATCCACACCAAAAATGGACAGACACATTAAATAGTAATTGAACTTGAAAATAAAAATAATACAAAGAATATTATTCTAATTAATTTGGTCATTTTTTTATTTACTTTTTTTTGTACAATTGATTTTAAATTTAACTATTTATATATGTAAACTAATTATAAGTTTTAATCAATCATTATAACTAAAACATATTTAGTTTATTGAATATTAAAATTTTCTATTTTATTTTGATTCACATGCAATATATATTTGTATATAATATAAGTAAATTGTTTTAAATCTTTAATTTATCAATATTTGTAGTAAAAATGTTAGAAGTCACTGCTTATTAAAAAAATTCTGTTGTCCTGTAATTCTTATGCCTGATATATGTACTATATAAATAAACTGGTTTCAAATGATTAAAAAATGATTATATATTAAATATTATTTGTCATTAAAACACTTATTTTAATTTAAATGCGTGTACACACATGTTATCATCATCATTATCATCATCAACCATTATCAATTCACTGCAGGATGAAGGTCTCTCCAAGTTCAATCCATTTTTCCTATCTTTAGCTTCTCTTCTCCACATCACCCCTGCACAATTTCTTATTTCGTCCATCCATCTCACATTTGGTCTCTTTCTGGGTCTTTTACAATCTCTTACAATCCAGTTTAAAATTTCAATTGTCCATCTATTATCATCTCTTCTAGCAATATGTGCAGGCCAATTCCACTTCAGTCTTTTAATTTTTTTAATGAGGGCAGTAACACCTATTTGTTCTCTTAGCCATACATTGCATTTTCAATCTCTTCTTGTTACTCCCAACATGCATCTCTCCATACTTCTCTGAGTGGTCTGAAGTCTCTGTATTGCTTTTCTATTAAGTGTCCAAGTATCAGATCCATAAGTAAAAACTGGCAAAACATATTTATTAAAAACTTTCATTTTCAAACACATAGGCATATTTCCTTTTAGTATCAAGTTATTTCTATCAAAAGCACTCCAACCAAGTTTAATTCTATGATTAATTTCATCCATTATGTTTCCATCTGTATTAATAATTTGACCAAGGTATTTGTAACTGTTAACTTCTTCTAACTAATCATAATCAATCTTTACTTTCATATTTTGAGAAAATCTATTAAACATTACTTTAGTCTTTTTAACAATTACCTTTAGTTCTACTTTCCTACTTTCATCTTATAACTCCTGCAACATTTCCTGTAGCCCTAAACCATTATTTGCAAAAACAACTTCACCATATGCAAAATCTAAATGACTTAAATAATCTCCATTTACTTTCACTCCTTTAGCTTTTCATTTTAATCCACACAATACTTCTTGCAGCACTGCTGTACAAAGTTTTGGAGATATGGAGTTATTCTGTCTTACTCCCTTTTCAATGTTGATTTTTCTACTATCATTATGTAATCTAATTGTTGCTGTTGCATTTTTATAAATATTCTTTAAAATATGACAATATCCTGGATCTACACCTTGATGATCCAATGCTTTAATCACTGAAGAAATGTTTATAGAATCAAATGCCTTTTCATAATCTACAAATCCTAAGCACAATGGCAACTCATATTCATTTGTCCTTTCTATAACTTCTCTCAATACCTGGATATGATCTACTGTACTAAAACCACTTTTAAATCCAGCTTGTTCTTTTGGTTGGTGGAAATCAAGTGTTTTCTGTAGATTATCTTAGTAAAATTTTTGTATAAAACTGATGATAAAAGAATGATAGGTCTGTCATTTCTAATATCTTCTTTATCACCTTTTTTTAAATATTAATATTAATACTGCATTCTTCCAATCATCTGGTACATCTTTATCATTTAGACATTTAGTATATAACTTTGCTAAAAAAAATTCTATTTCTTCACCTGCTTCTTTTAATATATCAATTATAATTCCATCATTACCTGGAGCCTTCCCTTTCTTCATAAATTTAATTGCATGTCTCACTTTCTCATTCAATATTCTGGGCAATTTGTAAGATATAATAGGTATAGGAGGTACTTGTTCTTTATTACTATATAATTCTTGATAGAAGTCTGCACATTTCATGATGTCATCTCTCTTTTTTTCATATTAAAAATATAAATTTTCTACCAATACCAAAATGTTGTTTTACACTCTTTAGACTTTTATTCTCTTCTACAGCTTTCCTTGCTAGTTCACAATTATACTTTCTTATATCATTTTCAATTCCTTTCTGCACCATTTTACAAAATTCGAGATATTCAGTTTTTTTCAATGCATCATTGTTGTATATCCTCATATTCATTATTTTCTTCATAAATTCTCTAGTCTCAGCAGAAATTTTATTGGTCAATTGCTGCTTTTTACCAGCTATCTTTGTTGTAGTTTTGAAAAAAGTTTCAGTTACCTCCCTTTTGAATTCATTCAAATTTGAATTATGTTAAAAATGTAATTTGCTATTTTTAATTTGAATTCATTGAAATGTTTTTGAAGATTAAGAATATCAATTGTGAATATTGTTTTTTTTTAATAATTTGTTTCTTTCTAGTTTTACATTAACATGTATCTTACATTATACTAATCGTTCATCACTTCCTGTATTTAAATTATTAAAATATTATAATCTTGAAATAATATTATATTTATAAAGCGCAGTCATAGTCATAAGCGCTTGAGAGATTTGCACTCTCTCAATTATTTCAATCTTGAAATATGTATTTTCGGTTAGTAAAAATATAATCCAATTCTGATATTTCTTCATTTGGATGTTTCCATGTCCATTTGTTTTTAACTTTTTTTCTCAAAAGAAAAAAAATCATAATATAAAGTTGCTCTCTTTTTGCAAACTCAACAAATCTATGTCCACTCTCATTTCTACCATAATCAATTTTACCTACAACACTTTCATTTTTTAATCATTTACCAATTTTAAAATTAAAGTCTTCCATGCCAATTTTAAAATGTTCTTTGGTTTTATCCAAAGCTTTTTGTATATCCATAGCAAAATCCTCTACTTTTTCATCACAATGACAAATTGTTGGAGCATAAACCTGAATTATGTGCATTTGACATTTGATATTTAAGTTGAATAACTAATCTTGTCTCTCTGTCAGATACATCATCAATCTTTACAATGTTGTTCTTCCATTTTCTATTTGTAATGAATCCTATTTCACGTATACTTCCAATATTTGTGCCTTTGTAATAAAGACTTATACACTTTTCAAATCAATTGTCTCTTCATCTTTTTTTCTAAATCTACAAAGTCCAATAATGCCCCATTAAATGTAGACAGTTCTTCCAATTTTCCTTCACTTAAAAGTGATCTGCACTTGTAAATACTTAAATAAAAGTCATCATCAAACAATATATGTTTGTGACAAATATCTATTAAAAACATGGTGTGTGCGTGCATTGTTTGTTTTGTATTATAGATTTACTAATACATTTATTGTAATATATTTTAAATAGTCATTTTATGGATGTTGTTAAAGTCCCTAATATATATATTCATTATGGAAGTTATATTTTGTGTTTTGATTCCCAGTTAAATTTTAATAAAAGCACTTACTCTAATTTTTTAATGATATTCTAAAAACATAACTTTATAAAAAGTAATGAAATTTCAAAAATAATATACCAGTTTTAGAAATCAAAAAAAAAAAAAATAGAATAATAAACACAAATAAACATTCAAAACAAAATACTTTTTTTTTACAATTCAGAATAAAAATATATTGCAAAATCAATAAAAATCACTAAATTTATTTAAGAGTAAAACAAATTTTTATAAAGCATATTAAGAAATTAAAAAATTTCTTAAATATTAATATTCTGCTTATAATGGAAAAAATTAACAAATAATAGCACTAATTTTGAGAATTCAGTTGACTAATTCTTTGCTGAAACATAAATATATTTAAGTAAAAACTAAAGAATAGCATGGCAAACGATTGAAAAATAAATATTTAATTTAATTTTACAAAAATAAATTGAACAATTTTACAAATTAAGTGTAATGTAGCATTTTTTTATGGTGTAATCAAAATTGATGTGTAAACAAGTAGGTGTACATTTTTCTAATGTGAAAAAAAATAGTATGATTTTTAATCAATATCTCTAGATGTAGATATACATTTGATATAATTAAACTGTACCACACATTTGCTTTATTTCTAATTTTAGGTATCAAACAAATACAAAAATAAAAAACAAAATAGATATCTTTGAGTGAATCACACAGACTCAACTACTGAAATAATTATGTCAAATACTAACTAGCAGCTATGGTTTATTATCATTATGATTTTTCATTTTTCAAACATAGTAAATCCACTGTAAGATGATGGTCTCTTCAACTTTAATACTATTTCTCTAGCTTGTCTTTCGCCCCATCATCCCAGCACACTTTTTTCTTTTATCAATTTACATCACATGGGCTCTGTTTGTAAGCATTCTACAAACATTTGGAATACTGTTTAACATTTCAATTTTATGCCTACTTATCTTTTCTTTCAATATGTCCAGAACCAACATTACTTAAGATTCTTAATTTATTTAATAATGTAACAAACAACTGCTTAATCTATAATCCATGTATTTTTCCATTAATCCTTTTTTGGTACTCCTAACATACATATCTCATTACTTTGTTCAGTTATCTGAAGTCTGTTTATTATTTTGTAAAGTATTTGATTCTCAAATCTATATGTAAGAACTGATAAACATATATAATAAAATCTTTCCTTTTCAAACATATGCATATTTTGTTTTAATATAAAGTTATTTCTACCTAAAGCTTTTCAACTAAATTTTTTTCTATGATTAATTTTTTCCATTATGTTTCTATCTTTCATAATAATTTGTTCAAGGAATTTCTAATAGTTATATTCTTCTAATTCATTATCACTATATATCTTTACTTTCTTTTTTCAGAAATCCATTGAACATTATATTTACTCTATTAATTATTTACCTTTAAATCTACCTCCTTATATTTATCTGATAAATCTTGCAATATTTACTGAAACTCTGAAGCATTTTTTACAAGAACAAAATGATTTAAATAATCTCTATTTACTATTACTCCTTTGAATTCAAAAAATACTTTTTGTTAAAAAGCCATAAAATCTTTGGGAGAAATGGTGTCATTCTATCTTATACAAATCTCAATGTTAATTTTTCTATTAACACTATTAATGAATTTCATGCTATTCAATTTTGATAAATATTTTTCAGAACATTACATTATCTTGGATCTATATTGTAATAATTCAATTCTTTAATTACTGAAGAATTTCTTACAGAATGATATGCCTTTTTATAACATACAAATTCAAAGTATAAAAGCAACACATATTCAATGACTCTTTCTGCAACTTCCATCAATTTTTTGATGTAATCCACTGTTCTAAAATGCAATTTAAAATGCACATTTTTTGTTGTTGTTTAAAATCTAAAGTCTTCTGTAGACAAGTTGTAATTATTATTCAAATAAGCAAAACTCTCTATATGTATTGCCACTCAGGGCAAGCCAGAGTAATCAATGGATGCCAGAAGGCTTGTGCATAAAATCCCCATCTAGTGCCTACTCATTTTATATCCCCAGACTAGTTTCTGGCTTGTGCCCAAGCCTGGCCACAAACCAGAAACTAGTCTGGGGATATTGGATAAGTAGGCACTAGATGGGGATTTTATGCACAAGCCTTCTGGCATCCATTGATTACTCTGGCTTGCCCTGAGTGGCAATACGTATAGAGAGTTTTGCCTGTTTGAATAACAGTTAAGAGCAAGCTTAAGAAATGGTGATCATGTGATGTTTATTGGCTTAAAAGTTATAATTATTTTGGTAAAATTTTTATATAAAACTAATAAAAGACTAATAAGTGTGTAATTGGTAATATCTTTTATCTCATCTTTTTACAACTTTATTAATTACATATTTCATATATAACTATGCCACCAAATTTTTTTTTTATCATCTGCACCTTTTGAAATATCATTTATTATTATCTAGAGCTTTCCCCTTTTTATTGATTTAATTGCACATTTAATTTTTTCTATTTAAATTCCTGCACAATTCAGGAGATATTGTAAGTGCAGGGATACTTTTATTCTTTTTTATTGCTGTGCAATACTTTATGGATTTCTTCACTATATTTCATGATGTCATCTCTCTATTAGTACTATTTCATCCTTATATATAAATATATTTTGGGAGAAACCTCCGATATCATATTTTTAGATAAACTACTGTACACCTTATATATATATATTTGTCTTAAGTTATGGTATTTATATATTTTTGTTGTATTTTTATATCTAGGAATTTAATATAAGTTTATATATTATTTCAGTTTTAAATTAAGGTTGTTTTTGGTTTTTGTTTTTAAAATAATTTATATTTGGTTTGCTTGTACATTAATTATATTTATTTTTTAATCTATTAAAAGTCTCAATAACCATCAATTTGAAAATAAAAATTTGTTAGAAAAATGTAGATGTGTTTTGAATTTTCAAAAAATATTTTTGTAAAATTTCTCTTATAAATATCTGCTAAGCATCAAATAAATTAGGGATTATAAAGCAAAAATTATCTATTTAAAAAAAATTAAAAAGTATGCTTAAAATTTAAAATATAAACCTGTTTCATTTTTGTAAAAAAATACGTTAATATGTATTTATATTTTAATACAAACCAAAATTAAAAAAAAGAAAAAAAACGTTTACAACAATGAAGTGCAGAGCCTAAAATTTAAAATAATAGTTGCAGAATTATGATATCATTAATTGTATGGACATAATTATTCAAAACATATAATATATAAAATAATACAAGATAAAAATTAAAAAAAATATTTCTTTTATTGGTTAGAAATTTGAAATAAAAATATGTAATAAATGGAACTCAGAAAAAATCAGAATAAATGAATTAATAATTTTATGTTTCATAAGATGTTTATTATAGCAATAAATCAATTACTGATTATATGATAATATCTGTGAATATTTTCATAATGTACAATTAAATGTTTAATGTTTGAAAATTTAAAACTTTATTTAAACTTTTACAAATATAAACCATTGTTAGCTATAAAATACAAATAGACAAAACAGCTTAGTCGTTTCAAGTGATATTGATGTCTATTCTACTTCAGATGTTGCTGATCTGACTTGTGACAAAACTAGTATAATCTTTGAAACGTTTATACTTTTCTAGACATTCAACATTTAATGGTAGATGATGGAATAAATCCAATATATTATCCCATCTAATCTTTACGTAAATATCAATTAGTGATTATCTTTTATACAATATAATTATTATGTAAAAATTTATACATAAATAATAATAAAAATAATAAATAAGCATTTATTTTATATAGCCTATGTTTACAATTGTATACATTCAAATATCAGCCTTTTAAGCTAATTGTGTATATGCTTTGCGAGTGTTAATAATAAATGAATACTTTCTCACCAATAGAAGATAGAGTATTTACGCACGAATAAGAGGATTCCTTTTATTCCTGCATAAATACTATATCTTGTATTGGTGAGAAAGTATTCATTTATTATTAACACTCCCAAAGCGTATGCATAATTAGCTTAAAGGCTGATATTTGAATGTAATAATAATAATAATAATAATAATAATAATAATAATAATAATACCAACTCAACAAATGAATTAGCATCATACAACAACAAATACTAGGACTCTTAGAAACACAAATGTATAACAGATCACAATGTAAACCAGCCACATACCTAGCCAACCAAGGTTTATCCACATACTCCAGGGACAACACCTTCAGCAGGCACAGACATATTAATGGCCTCAAACTGCAATTTTTCAACATTCAAAATTATTTACATTGACTCACATCTCCTAATCACTACATTCCAGCATCAAATTACCACACTCAACTTTATTTTTGTGTATGTAACCCCAAGTCTCAGCATAATACTACATATAATTCTCACAATAAACTCTCAGCTTGCAACCAGCCACAAATCAACAATATTAATGAGTGATTTCAACTTAAGCTATGAAAAATTTAATAGAAAATAATTACATCAATTAAACCTGCCTCTCATGAGTGCCCAGGGCTCTGTTGCCACAGATTCAGTGACATCATGTAATCAATGTCACATCACACTTATTGATCTATGATACTACATACCAATGCTTCAACACTTAATCAACTTCCAATTTAATCCATGGACATTTCTCAGTTACAAAAACATTTATTCATCTAAAAAATAATCAGACTCCTACTACCAACAACCACTACCAAACTCCTACTCTCAGAGACTTACATCATACTAAATAAAATTAATGATAAGTCACACAATCCAATTCAAAAATACTAATCATTCATCAACATACTATCTTTCAACATACATCACATGACAAGATACTCACCATTACCCTCATGATTAATGACACTAGGAGATGATCTCCACAAAAGAATCATCATCACCAGACCCACGCATAACACCCAGCAATATATAGAAAAACTAGCAAAGCTATACTAAGCTATAATACAAAACATGTGAATAATTAAAAGAATACTTTGCCAATAAAATATAAAAAAAATGCCTCATTCAACAACACACATGGGCATGCCAATATATTCATTAGGCACTGGGTTATGCATCAAACAGAAATGTTTCCATGACAATTGAGATAAGTGGCAATGTCTATGCAGGATATAATATGCTGGACTTTATATACTAACATTTAAAGCAAAAGATCCAATATATAAACAGTACACACCAATCAGTGATGAGTTTGGAATTCCTGAAAAAGATATTTCCTTTTAGATCCAACAATTTGCTGAAAAGCTTAAAAGAATTCCAACAGTTGCCACCGTGAAACCAAAGACATACCGATATTTGTTTTTTTATAATTGAGTCAATTTATCATGAGTACCTTTGCAATCTTGCTATCTTCCTATCACAAAAATATACAATGCTAGAAGAATATATCCAATAGCAATAGTGACATTTAACAAAAAAAAAACAACAACATCTATTTCAAATTTCATCAACTGTCAACACATCACCATGGATTCGTTGGAAATTAAGTTATTGGAAAAGGTTGTCAAAGATAAAATAGAAACATGCACACTGCCCCTGATATCAAACATACTACACACAGAGAAGGAATATTCCATCACACAGGCTGCACTTGTACTTAAAATGATACAAAGTTCAGTGCAGCAAGAGAAAAATATTCTCCAATTGAAATTCATCTGAATATAGAGAAAGTGTTTGATTTTCTTGTAATAGATGTCTTAATGAACAAGCTTGCAAATATATCAATTCCACCCACTCTACTATACATTATTGCAGATCTCTTACTCAACCAAGAGATACATCTCACACTTAATGGCAGAAATGCAACAGCATTTATTCATACACTACAAGGATCCCCACTCAGTGCACTGTTGTTTATTCTATATATAAATACACTCTTAAAACAGATTGAAAATTAATTACCCAAGATATTAATACCATGAATTACCCAATGTATTCCACATATTTCATACATGGATGATATGACAGTGTTTTTAACATCAAGAAAAGAAATCCCAGTATTAGAAAGAATACTACATAATTACACAGACATGCACAAATTACAATTTAACGTAAGCAAAACATTAGCATTGTTCATCTATATTAACAAACCCTACCCACAGCTATATCCAGAAAACTACCCCATTTCTTGGATTCCCATTTTTCTTGGGAGCACATTGAATACGACAAACACTCCAAAATAAGCTCAAACAGAAAGCAACAAACATGGCCACATCTGTCTCAAATGCATAATCATCTCTAAAAATGCACCTATTTAACATACACATATCAACAAGAATTGCATATTCTCCTATTGTCAACTTTACAAAAAACTTTACAGTGGTCATATCATCACTCTGTATCCAACTATTATGGGGTTAGCAAACTATAACCATTTCAATCAAACAACCCAATCAATCACCTATATAGAATGGTCTGGGGCTACACACAATACATATGTTCCACACACAAAAAACAATAAACCTATTGACAAAGATCACTGCATGGTTTCAGAAGTAACAATGCCTCCTTTACATAATCCATACAGATCATCCCCCCACATACAGATATCTAGTAACATTAGCACACTCAGCACAAATCAATGTTAGAACTAGAACCCTCACATTTGATAGCAAATACACATACTGGCAGATATTTAAGTTGATCAACCCAACCAGAAATAACCAGACCTTTAGTCCAATGTTGGGACTAAACAACAAGCAGCTCATTAAAAACTTCAGAAAATGATCAATGGAATCAAAGTTTTTCAACTTCCTGATGAACCTAAATCTATTTGCATTAGCAATATCCCATTTCTTACAATATCATCATCTTTGTAGATCAATAGACCTATTATCTACAACCTATGCCATGTTGTTGAAGAAACACAACAGCACATGTTTTACAATTGTACAACACTAAATATTGCATGAAACAATATGCTAAATCAATATAGAACAAGGTAAACTATACAACAGCTAACTGATTTTACAAATAAGCAGACAACCCCTACATCACAAGCAGAAATCTTTGGACTTTATGCATTTTGGTGCTCATGATCTATATTCATGCTGGGAAATAATACCAGATGGTGTCCATCAACATTTTACAAGCCACAACAAATAAAGAACAAAGATGCAAAGATTGAACATCCAAATATCTATGCAGCCACCTGATCACTATTAAAATTACAAGCTAATTTATAAGAGCATGAAAACTAGCCATTATATAAGCTCAACCTATTTAAACAAAACTGGCAATGAGTAAGAAGCTAAAAGGGCAATATAAAATGTGGCTATTGACACAGCTGAACAAATGAATACAATTCCGACCAATGAACAAAGACAATAACTGAATATTAGCAAGAAATGGAAGAATGGACACTAACTAACAACAAGATCAGAAACAAATAGTAAAATTAATCAATGAAAGCAATAACAAAAATATAATATGAAAATATGTACTATGGAACCCAGAGTTTCTATAGTATTGTAATTGAATAGTTTAACTGATGTAGACCCTATTCAACATATCCATCCCTACGGGGGTCAGTGCGACTGCCTTGCAAGCAGTTGCCCGGGTTGTGGGTTCGTGTTTTGGCCAATGCTATGACACTGGAAAAAAAAACAATTTTAATCAAATCAAATCTGTAAAAATCACCATGTCTCTGTAGCTAAGGCATAAATATATAAATATCAAGTAACCTTTGTTGACAATAAAGTATATTATTCAAACATCATCATCATAATAATAATAATAATAATAATAATAATAATAATAATAATAGTAGTAGTAGTAGTAGTAATTGTCATAGTCATCACAGTCACAGTAGCAAAAGTAGGAGTTGTAGTAGTAGTAATAATAATAATAAGATGATGATGAAGGAGAATAAGAAAAAAGAAATAAAAACTTGGATTTCATATTAAGATATACGAATATATAATATTGACATAAACATAAATTAACTTTATGTATACAAAATATATTTTTAAAATTATGTATAATTAAACAATAAAATAGTTTGATGAATCACTTGTTTTATTATAAAATATAATATGCAGCTTAAAATTGTTTTTTTTTTTTTTTTGAAAAAAATCGTTAATTCACTATAATATATTAAAGGCATATATACAACTTCTGGGTCAATATTTATTGAAATAAAAAATAATTTATTTTATTAAATATTATTAAAAAATTTATATTTAAATAAGGGTGTTTACTTCATACTTATTTTTTTCATTTGTAAAATTGTTTCATTTTCAGAAAGAAGAATAAAATAGATTATTATATGTAAACGCTAATACTCTTACAAATTTGTTATGGTTTAATTATGTGTATTATACTGATATGAATTTATGTACATGTAAAATAGAACAGTGAATATTATACATACTAAACTGCTTTGTTTTAAAACAATGGTAAAAAATATTAAGGTTTATAACAATAAATCATCCAATATATCGATTCAAATATGATAGTATATGATACATTATATCAAATTTACATATTCTTATAGTTATAAAAAAAATCTTATTACTATGCAGGTTGAAAAAATTCTGATAAATATGACGCCTTTAATATTTTTGTAGCGGATATTTATTACGCTGGACACAATAATTCTTTAGCTCTAAACTGAAAGTGTGAAAAGTGAAACAAAAATGTATCGGTGGTCGAGAGGTCAACGACAGCTGCTTTACAAGTTGTTGTCCCGGGATAGCGGCACCGCTTCCCGGCTGATGCTACGACACATAAGAAAAAAAAAGTTTCATTTAAAATAAAATATTTACAGATTTATTTTTTCATAACAGAAACGTATACAAATATATACATTTTTCTGTCTGTGAGTGTACTTTATATATATTAAAACTTTATATTTACTGCAAGTAATTAATTAATATAGCCAAAATCTGTAAATAATAATATTGACTTTTTTTTATCAATTAAACAAACTAAATCCACCTTTATTAGTGATTAGAAAGAACATAATATGATCAAAACTGAAATTGAAACTCTCTCATACTACTACGTAAAAGAATATGTAGTTTGTAGATAATATTAAAAGATGTTTTCTGAGAAGATTTTATTCATCAATGCATATATAAAATACGTGCGTCTGTATAATTATTATTTTTTTTGAAAGGCGAAGTTGAAATTTTATGTATAAATAGAAAACATATGTACATAAATTGTAGAAAAATATACAGAATAGGATACATTAAATAAAACGTAATAGAACAGCATATTTGAAACAGTTCTACAAAAACTATAGCAGGGTAATTACGATTGAAATTAAATTTAGCTAAAATAATATAGCTAACAGTCCATTGAAAAAATAAGTGTGTGTGTGTGTGTGAATTTTCTCTGTTATAAAACTTCTTTATTCAATTAAAATGTATTTATTAACTGAATTTAACAAATAAATATCTGAGAACTTTAAAAGGAGCATTATAAATTATTTATTTATCAAAAATAAATGACTGTAAAAATTTTTTTTTTTTCCATTTTCTCCAATTTCAGGAATATTTGCCATAAGAATAAATCCCAGACAATCATCTGCTATTCTGCATCATTAATATATATCTAGAATGCCACCTTGATGCACTCCAATTGAGCAAAAGTAGAGTGACAATATATTATAATTCTATAATAATAATAATAATAATAATAATAATAATAATAATAATAATAATAATAATAATAATGGTGGTGGTGATGGTGGTAATAGTAGTAGTAGTAGTAGTAGTAGTAGCAGTAGCAAAATATAGGGAGCCACAGTAGCAGTAGCAATAGTGAAAAGTAGTTACTCATCAATGATTATAGCCATTCCAACACCTAAAAAAAAAAAAAAAAAGAAAAAGAAAAAAAATACATTCCTGGAAATGTAATTTACAATGACTATACAAACCATTCTGTGAGAAAGTACAACAAAAATAAGAAGACATGCATTAGATGCAGATTTGTGGATGGCAAATGAGGCAATTCAAGGAGAAATGGGATGGTCAAGTTTTTATACACGAGTTATACAAAAAGCAAAATAAAAATGTTTGGTAGATTGCAGTTTATGGATAACAAAAGAATAGCCAAAATAGTATTTCATTGGGTTATGAATAAAGGTCAGTTAACAAGATACGTGAGAAAGGTCATGTGGTATGCAGAAGATTTGAATAAATAATTTATATCAGTATACTTGTACAAAAGTTGGATTTAATTTATACATATTAGAGTCTCTGTTTTGGGGTTGTCATACCTATAACCTGTTTTATTTATACTATTACAATATATATATATATAATTTTTTTGACTCTTTCTTCCCCATTACATTTATAACCAACTGCTTATCATTAATTTTACGGACCCATTGCCTCTCTACATCTACATTTCTATCTAAATCAGCTATCCATTGTTTATTTCTTACATTCTATCCATTCATCTTTTTTCTAATAACATTGCAATTTAAAACCTCATCCCCTTTATAAGTTTTCCAAACTATATTCTTTATAAATAAGACTTCCTAACACTTCACTTCCTTGTTTTCCTAAGTGCAATCCATCTTTACTATATAACTCCCTCTTCCCAATGATAAAATCATACATCCATAAACATAATATCATTTCTCTCAGACACTTTTTTCAATCTTTCATTTGTAGAACATGCCCTATCTAACACATACCTTTTGTCTAATCTTGGTAATAATCCAAGTAGTCCTATTTTTCCTTTAATCTTACTCAAATTCTTAATCAATTATATGTACTCATCCATTACTCTTTCTGATGGCTCTGACAAATTATTTGTCCCTACCATATCATACACTTCTCTACTCCCTTGCTTCTTTACTCTATCTGTAACATTCCTAATTCTAGCTCCAGGCAAATATACTTTTACAAATCTGTTTTTATTTTTTCTTGCAATTATATCTCCACATTTTCTATTTAGTGAATCTCATATCAATACTGTCTCATAGTCTATTTTCTCTGCTTCATTCATAACATTCTCTATCACCTTCTGAACTTGCTTATCGACTTCTTTCTTATCATTCCTACTCAATAATTCCTTTATCTCCTCTAATTTTATCTCTAACAATATTAATCTCTCCTCTACATCCTTTACCTCTTCCTCTATTTTACTTATTCTTTGGCTAACCATTTCCATTGCACTCCTATTTTTTAATCTATATCTTTTGTCCCTCCACTAAAACACTGTCCTATTTCCCTCAACTATGTTTTGCTCCATTTCTTCCAACTTTTTCTTTAAGCTATGTACACTTAGAAACCACTTTTTCACATCTTTTAACACATTTACACACTATCTACATAACATTAAACCTGTTACATTTTTCCTAGTCTTGTTTAGACATTTCAAGTAATAAACATCATTAAATATGGTACACTCTACCATAGAACACCTAATTTCTTTCTGACAATTATATATGCATTGTGAAATACAAATGCAATCCATATTCCTTATTTTCCAAGTCACCTACTCTATATTTGACTTTATATTCCCTCTCCTACTTTTCAAAACCCTTTTCATGGAAAGATAAAAACTTTACTTTCTTTCCAAAATGATCAATCTATGACGACTTTTTTTCCAACCTTATGCCTCCAAAAGTTTATCTTTTTCCTTAACTGAATCACTGTTCTTAAATTAAAAAAAATCTTTAGTAGTAAACTTAATAAGAAACTAGATAATCTTACATACAACTTAGTTATAAAATATCTTAACATTAACACACACTCAACAAAATATTTCATTTTAATTGCTATGTTTAAAATGGCAAGTGAAACACTTTCTATATGTTAACAATTCTCAATCTTTCCAAATTCAAATAAATCTCTCTCTTGATCACAATTTACTCCACATTTTCATGCCACAAACAAATAGTTTTATATCAATGAGCTTAGATGATTATAGATTGTAATTAGCTGGTGCCTGAGAGTTTATCTCAAAACAAATAAATTGTTTTGGATGGCAGGAGGTTTGAAATTTAGCAGCTGAGAAGTTCTATATCCTGGAAATGTGGTCACAGGTTATATTCCTTATAGTTGTGGTTTGGATACATATGATTTTTGTGTCTTCTGTATTTGACTTCTCTGCTTGTTGGACGAATGTGCTGCAATGTTAAAAATGCAGCTGGAATGGATCGAGGTTTAATAATAATTAGTTTTAACTTTTGTAATTCATATAGTTTGTAGTATTAATTTATATAATCAGAGTGATTCTTCTTCCTCACAGTTTAATACACACACACAAATAAATTCACTTATTACATAGTGTCCTATTGAAATATATATGTGTAAAAAAGATAATTTTATGAAATAGATTTCATCTATGACTTTACTTTTGAAAATGAAATGTCATTTTAATCATTATTAAAGTGAAACATATTTTCTCTAAAATCAAATATTTAAAACAATATTAAAATAAATTGCATATGGTTCTTTTAAAACAATAAGAAACCATATTAAAATGTTGTTGTCTTTTACATTAATATTTATAACTAAAAATATATATATTATTATTATATGACAAGATAAATATTGAAGATATTGACCAGGCATTTCAATGATTAATAATCTTATATATAAAAATATAGTATATAACTAGGTCATGAGTTGGTGGTACATACCCTAGTGACATAATATATATATATATATATATATATATATATATATATATATATATATATATATATATATATATATATATATATATATATGAGAGAGAGAGAGAGAGAGAGAGAGGATTTGAGCCCATACTTTCAAGCTCTCTTTAGTCATCCACTCCATTTTATACAACTGATACACATGACGATATGCATATGAAAAAAAATACATAATCTTCAATATATGTACTTCATGCTGAACCAGCACTCATCAGTCGGTCTGGATTATCATCTCTTTTTCTCACATACACCCATATATGTATACATAATTGGCGCTTGGATTATATTAAGATAGCAAATCTTCAAACTTCAATGGACAGGCTTCAATCTTATCCAATCTCTAAGTTTTCAACCATGCATATCATTGAAAATATGAAGAGTAGAACAGATTGAAGCCTGTCTATTAAAGTTTGAAGATTTGCTATCTTAATATAAACTGAACACTGATTATATATACCCAACTGATGTTTTCTGGCTCTGCATGAAATACATATATTGTAGATCATATATTATTTTTGCATGTATATGGTCAAGTGTATTGGTTATATAAGATTTAATGGATGATTAAAGGGAGTTTAAAAGTCTGAGTTGAAATTCCCTCCAATTACAACTAGTTTAAAATATAAATACTACAAAAGTATTAAATTATGTCTACATATATAAATATAGTAAAAAAAAATCAAGTCCGATGTCACATGACCTAATTTAGTAAGTTTGCATTTACAAATGTTATATATAGAGCTCACAAAATAATCTCTTAACAATCTTTGAGAATATAACACACACACACACACACACACATATATATATATATAACTAGATGGGAGAAGATTGAATGAAAAATATAGAATTTTTTTCTTTTTAATAAAAAATGACATAGTTGACTTCTTTTATGTATAAAATGTGATACAATTATTTACTATTAATTCGATCTACTCCAGCTGCAATTTAGTATTGCATCTCTCCAACCCCTCAGGAAGAGAAAAATACCCAGACAATACCTTTAGGTATAATCTACAGTCACACACTTCCAAGCAACAGAACTTCTGCTGCTGAATTCAATCCCTGGCATTCAAAGCACTTTATTTTTTGAAGTAAACTTTATGCACCAGTTAATTGTAAGAAGTAACAAACATGCCCTGGATAACAGTCACCAATTCAGTGCCTGATAAATCCCAACTAGCTGACTCAAAAAATAATATAATAAACTGTTTTAATTAGTGGTATTAGTAAAAGAATTGACCAACAAAATACTAATTTAAACAAATAAATTATTTTAACCCTTAAATTAACTTAAGATTCAATTTATCATCTCTTCCCTAAATATAACAATAATTACATATCACATATCAGGCACAAATATTATAAATTAACATACAGCATTAAAAATATTATATATGATACACACATATTTCATTATAAGCTATTTGAATGTATAATTCGGAAAGTTCTAGAATTATTTGCTGATTACACTAACTCTGTACATAAATAGTTCTTTAATGCTAGTTAAGAGTTCAGTTCTGTTGACTCTAGATAATTCAAAGATTGCAATGGCTACAATAATAAATTATTGAATCATTAGGAATGGAAATAAAGAATATTTAATATTAACTATAGGTGTTCAGATACGTGATCCTGGATAGATGGCTACTTCTTTCTCCTGTGTCATGTGTGTTGTACCAACCAGTTGGAATTTGGATAGCTGATGAATGTGGTATCTTTGCTGCATTTCAGTCCAGCAGACAAATGTTCGAATAGCTGAGGTTATTATATGTTTATTGCGGCTAGTTAGAGACCTTATGATATTCTAGGGTGGTCAAAGATTGGAATACAGCAGCATACTTTGACTTCTCATTAGCAAAACATTTTTTCTCAGTTCACAAAAAATAAGTTTTATTTCACAGACTGGAATAATACTGCTAAAATATCTCATCTGCTGATGAATTTCTTTTTCAGGCCTTTTTATATATGTGACCCTTTTATTGTTTAGCTTGTTTAACATTTTTTTTTAAAAAATAAATTTATTAATTAAATTCCCATTATTTGTTCACATTCCTCATTAGATTAACACTTTAATAGCTCGAACCACATAATAGCGGTTGTCACCTTTAGATCGCTCTAACTCAGCTGATTTTCAAGTTACGGTGAAGAAAAAATACCCATATTAAAGCTTAGAGCAAGGCCTATAAGATGCTGCCCTCTTCTCAATTATTTTACAAGTAAAAAATCAATATTAGGAGGGTTTTAGAAGAAAGCCAGTTTTGATTGGTTGGATAATCTATTTTCAATCTATCCTCAATTCTTATTGGCTGATGATTCTGTTAAACATTTTTTCACCGCTAAAATGAAAATATATGTTTTAGAGTGTTTTTTATTATGTTTTGTATATATTATAAATAATTTTCATAAAATCTGCTAAAACTTTAGTTATTTTACAAAAGTAGTAAGGTTTTATTAAAAAATTGTATACTTTACATGATTGTAAATTGAAAAAGAAACCAGCCGTAGCAACAATTTTGCCATTTTGTCAAGAGTTGAAATTGCTCCAAGCTGTTTATTTGATTTTCAAACAAAGTTTAATGTTTTAGAATATTTTTCTGGCATTATAATGTATATTTGGTGTATTTTTTTAATAATATGCTGAAAGTATAATTATTTTGAGAAAATTAGTTTCCAACCAGTAACCACCTAAACATTCACAGTAAATATAGCAACCAATATCTCTAACTGCTGTCAAGGCAACCTTCACACCTTTTAATAGCAAGAATGGAAATCCATTCTTACTAATGATCCATTGAATATATATGGACACTTAAAGATTGCAACTTGACTACAGAGTATGAAATATTGTTACAATGAAGTTTAAATAAACCTCTTTAAACATGAAATAAACATGTCACTATAATGCAGACTAATAAATAGTCATCTAAAACATTATTTAATGCAATACTTTTAAATTGCCCATGTATTATTTAGAAATAATAAGCGAAATAGTGCCTAAAGCTAATCTGGGATAATGATATAATTAGTTTCCAACCAGTAACCACCTAAACATTCACAGTAAATATAGCAACCAATATCTCTAACTGCTGTCAAGGCAACCTTCACACCTTTTAATAGCAAGAATGGAAATCCATTCTTACTAATGATCCATTGAATATATATGGACACTTAAAGATTGCAACTTGACTACAGAGTATGAAATATTGTTACAATGAAGTTTAAATAAACCTCTTTAAACATGAAATAAACATGTCACTATAATGCAGACTAATAAATAGTCATCTAAAACATTATTTAATGCAATACTTTTAAATTGCCCATGTATTATTTAGAAATAATAAGCGAAATAGTGCCTAAAGCTAATCTGGGATAATGATATAATTAGTATCCAACCAGTAACCACCTAAACATTCACAGTAAATATAGCAACCAATATCTCTAACTGCTGTCAAGGCAACCTTCACACCTTTTAATAGCAAGAATGGAAATCCATTCTTACTAATGATCCATTGAATATATATGGACACTTAAAGATTGCAACTTGACTACAGAGTATGAAATATTGTTACAATGAAGTTTAAATAAACCTCTTTAAACATGAAATAAACATGTCACTATAATGCAGACTAATAAATAGTCATCTAAAACATTATTTAATGCAATACTTTTAAATTGCCCATGTATTATTTAGAAATAATAAGCGAAATAGTGCCTAAAGCTAATCTGGGATAATGATATAATTAGTTTCCAACCAGTAACCACCTAAACATTCACAGTAAATATAGCAACCAATATCTCTAACTGCTGTCAAGGCAACCTTCACACCTTTTAATAGCAAGAATGGAAATCCATTCTTACTAATGATCCATTGAATATATATGGACACTTAAAGATTGCAACTTGACTACAGAGTATGAAATATTGTTACAATGAAGTTTAAATAAACCTCTTTAAACATGAAATAAACATGTCACTATAATGCAGACTAATAAATAGTCATCTAAAACATTATTTAATGCAATACTTTTAAATTGCCCATGTATTATTTAGAAATAATAAGCGAAATAGTGCCTAAAGCTAATCTGGGATAATGATATAATTAGTTTCCAACCAGTAACCACCTAAACATTCACAGTAAATATAGCAACTAATATCTCTAACTGCTGTCAAGGCAACCTTCACACCTTTTAATAGCAAGAATGGAAATCCATTCTTACTAATGATCCATTGAATATATATGGACACTTAAAGATTGCAACTTGACTACAGAGTATGAAATATTGTTACAATGAAGTTTAAATAAACCTCTTTAAACATGAAATAAACATGTCACTATAATGCAGACTAATAAATAGTCATCTAAAACATTATTTAATGCAATACTTTTAAATTGCCCATGTATTATTTAGAAATAATAAGCGAAATAGTGCCTAAAGCTAATCTGGGATAATGATATAATTAGTTTCCAACCAGTAACCACCTAAACATTCACAGTAAATATAGCAACCAATATCTCTAACTGCTGTCAAGGCAACCTTCATACCTTTTAATAGCAAGAATGGAAATCCATTCTTACTAATGATCCATTGAATATATATGGACACTTAAAGATTGCAACTTGACTACAGAGTATGAAATATTGTTACAATGAAGTTTAAATAAACCTCTTTAAACATGAAATAAACATGTCACTATAATGCAGACTAATAAATAGTCATCTAAAACATTATTTAATGCAATACTTTTAAATTGCCCATGTATTATTTAGAAATAATAAGCGAAATAGTGCCTAAAGCTAATCTGGGATAATGATATAATTAGTTTCCAACCAGTAACCACCTAAACATTCACAGTAAATATAGCAACCAATATCTCTAACTGCTGTCAAGGCAACCTTCACACCTTTTAATAGCAAGAATGGAAATCCATTCTTACTAATGATCCATTGAATATATATGGACACTTAAAGATTGCAACTTGACTACAGAGTATGAAATATTGTTACAATGAAGTTTAAATAAACCTCTTTAAACATGAAATAAACATGTCACTATAATGCAGACTAATAAATAGTCATCTAAAACATTATTTAATGCAATACTTTTAAATTGCCCATGTATTATTTAGAAATAATAAGCGAAATAGTGCCTAAAGCTAATCTGGGATAATGATATAATTAGTTTCCAACCAGTAACCACCTAAACATTCACAGTAAATATAGCAACCAATATCTCTAACTGCTGTCAAGGCAACCTTCACACCTTTTAATAGCAAGAATGGAAATCCATTCTTATTAATGATCCATTGAATATATATGGACACTTAAAGATTGCAACTTGACTACAGAGTATGAAATATTGTTACAATGAAGTTTAAATAAACCTCTTTAAACATGAAATAAACATGTCACTATAATGCAGACTAATAAATAGTCATCTAAAACATTATTTAATGCAATACTTTTAAATTGCCCATGTATTATTTAGAAATAATAAGCAAAATAGTGCCTAAAGCTAATCTGGGATAATGATATAATTAGTTTCCAACCAGTAACCACCTAAACATTCACAGTAAATATAGCAACCAATATCTCTAACTGCTGTCAAGGCAACCTTCACACCTTTTAATAGCAAGAATGGAAATCCATTCTTACTAATGATCCATTGAATATATATGGACACTTAAAGATTGCAACTTGACTACAGAGTATGAAATATTGTTACAATGAAGTTTAAATAAACCTCTTTAAACATGAAATAAACATGTCACTATAATGCAGACTAATAAATAGTCATCTAAAACATTATTTAATGCAATACTTTTAAATTGCCCATGTATTATTTAGAAATAGTAAGCGAAATAGTGCCTAAAGCTAATCTGGGATAATGATATAATTAGTTTCCAACCAGTAACCACCTAAACATTCACAGTAAATATAGCAACCAATATCTCTAACTGCTGTCAAGGCAACCTTCACACCTTTTAATAGCAAGAATGGAAATCCATTCTTACTAATGATCCATTGAATATATATGGACACTTAAAGATTGCAACTTGACTACAGAGTATGAAATATTGTTACAATGAAGTTTAAATAAACCTCTTTAAACATGAAATAAACATGTCACTATAATGCAGACTAATAAATAGTCATCTAAAACATTATTTAATGCAATACTTTTAAATTGCCCATGTATTATTTAGAAATAATAAGCGAAATAGTGCCTAAAGCTAATCTGGGATAATTTTGAGAAAGACGTTAAGATTTTTCCTAAAAAATTTGTAACATGAAATCTGGAAGGGATTTAAATGACATTTACATTGCTTCTATTTGCACGTAATGTTTTCTTTGATTTTTTCGCTTTTGAATATTTCTATAAAATACAAATAAAAATATATTTTTGAAATAACTTTCGTTTACTTTCCTAACATTACAAATAATTAATATACTTTTTGAAAATGAAACTAAAATTAATATATATTAAAAGATGAAAATATTTGTATCAAAGAATTTGTCATTTTACCAGTTAAAACCAATTAAAAGTTTCAGAGTTTTACTTCATTTGTCCAATAATAAAAATGATCCATGAAAATGTTAATTTACATAGGATAAGATCTAACTTTTTCATTATTCTCATTGTTTAGTTGTAGCCATCTTTGAATTTAACTTAACTTTTATGTTACAGTCTTTACATTCCATTTTTGTAATTCCACTTCTTTTTATACTTATATATATATATATAATATATTTAAAAATCAACATATGCATTTTCTTATTTTCTTTTAAATAAATGAAAAGAGAGAAATATCGTTTTTAAATCTTTTTTTAGTTAGTTAATTTTCTCTCCCCTCAAATTTATTATTATTATTATTATTATTATTATTATTATTATTATTATTATTATTATTATTATTATTATTATTATTATTATTATTATTATTATTATTATTATTATTATTATTATTATTATTATTATTATTATTATTATTATTATTATTATTATTATTATTATTATTATTATTATTATTATAATAATAATAATAATAATAATAATAATAATAATAATAATAATAATAATAATAATAATAATAATAATAAAAGAGATTTGATGAATTATATTAGAAAAATTGAGGTTAATATTTCATCTAACCCTAAAGAATTTTGGGATTTCATTAAAAAGTCTGGTTTGGGTAGAAAAAGGGTTCAAGCTACTCATGATTTCACCTTAAGTGCAAATGACTTTTCAAAACATTTTGCTGATGTATATTCATCACATGATGCAATATCTTCAAATATTGCATTATTTTGTAATTCTTCAACTGTTCATTGTATGATTGACCATATTTCTAAGGATGATGTTGTTATGGCTATTAAGCAACTTAAAATTCATTCTTGTTTGGGAAATGATAATATTCCTTCATTTATTTACAAACGGCTAGCTGAATTTATTGCAGTACCTCTTGCATTTATTTTTAATTGATCACTGAATTCTCGTGTTTTTCCTAATGTGCTTAAGTGTGCCAAAATGGTCCCAATTTTTAAGAATGGTTCACGTGATTGTGTTAATAACTATAGACCTATTTCTGTTTTACATACTATTGCTAGAATTTTTGAGAGGTGTGTTTATAATAAAATTATTTTAGATGTTAGTAAGCTCATTTCTTCTTCACAGCATGGTTTTATACCTAATAGATCTGTAGAAACTAATTTGCTAACAATTTATGATCATATAGCTCATGCAATTGAGGACCAGCAGAGACTTGATGTTATTTATTTTGATTTATCAAAAGCTTTTGATAATGTAGACCACAGTATTCTTCTTCACAAATTATATCAAATGGGTTTTTCTACTAAACTTGTTTATTGGTTTCAATCCTTTCTTCATGGTCCTACTGCATATATTAAATTTAATAATACTATTTCATCTAATTTTAAATGTAATTTGGGAGTTCCTCAGGGTAGTATTTTAGCACCTATGCTTTTTAACATTTATATGAATGACCTTAAGGATTGCTTAAAATCTTCTTATCTTTTGTGCTATGCAGATGACTGTAAAATCTTTAGAAGAATCACATCTGTGTTTGATTGCACTCTTCTTCAAAAGGATATAGATAATTTTAGTGCTTGGTGTGATCTAAATAATATGACTGTTAATTTCAGTAAATGTTCCTTAGTCTCGTATTTTAAAAAATCTGAAGTTTTGCATTTTTCTTATTTTATTAATTCTCACAAAATTGCTTCTGTTGAATCCCAAAAAGATTTGGGAGTTATATTTTCTAGTAATGGATCCTTTCTTCCTCATTTGGAAATGATTATTGGTAAGGCTTTAAAAATTGTAGGTACTATTCTAAGGTTTGGTTATCATTTCAGTAATGATACAAAATTTAAATTATTTTTATCATTGGTTCTTCCCATCACTGAATATTGTTCAGTCATTTGGAATCCTAGCTCTAAACAGGGATGTAATTTCTTACTATCAGTCTCTAATAAGTTTTCTAAATATGTTTTTTTTGGGAAATAAAATTGTTGTTCATCTTTCTTCTAGAAGACAATATAGAGATCTTAAATATCTTTATAAACTTGTTAATAAAATAGTTCTTTTATCTAACACAATTTCTACTGTTATAATTAGATCTCATGTGCATGATACTCGGTCAGCTTCTGTTTGTTACATTAAAACTTGTCATTCCAATGTTCTTAGATTTTCTCCTTTATTTAGGCTACCATCTTTATATAATCAGATTTGTAGTAATATTAATTACTTCAATTTAGATTATAATCAATTTTGTAATGTTATTAAATTTAAATGCCAGATTTGATTGGTTTAACTTGGTTTTGTTTATATATATATATATATATATATATATATATATATATTTGTTAAATTGTTTTTTTATTTATTTTGTTATGTGTTTTATATTTATCCCTTTTATTTATTTGTTATTATTAATGTCTTAATAATAATTGTTTATATGCTGATGTTTAATTTTACTTTAGATTTTTAAATGAGTTAATTATCTTTTATTACTTATATTAATAATTTGTCATTTAAACTCATTTATGTATTTATATATTTGTTATGGTGCAATACTGTAATTGGCTTTATGCTGTAGTTTTGTACGGTAAATAAAATGAATTGAATTGAATTATTATTATTATTATTATTATTATTATTATTATTATTATTATTATTATTATTATTATTATTATTATTATTATTATTATTATTATTATTATTATTATTATTATTATTATTATTTAATTTTACTTTAGATTTTTAAATGTGTTAATTATCTTTTATTGAAATATGGCACATAATTATATTAATAATTTGTCATTTAAACTCATTTATGTATTTATATATTTGTTATGGTGCAATACTGTAATTGGCTTTATGCTGTAGTTTTGTACGGTAAAAAAATGAATTGAATTGAAATGAATTATTATTACATTCAAATATCAACCTTTCAAGCTAATTGTGCATATGCTTTTGCGAGTGTTAATAATACTAAATGAATACTTTACTTTCCAATACAAGATATAGTATTTATGCAGGAATAAAATGAATCATTTATTCTTATGACTAAAATATTTACATATGAGCAGATCTGAAGTACTAGCAAGAAAAGCATGAGGCTGGACCACTCACTTTAAATTACTATATACGATGCCAGTACTTCAGATTTGCTCATATATAAGCATTTGAGTCATAGGAATAAATAATTCATTTTATTCCTGCATAAATATTATATCTTGTATTGGAAAGTAAAGTATTCATTTATTATTATGAACACTCGCAAAAGCGTATGCACAATAGCTTGAAAGATTGATATTTGAATGTAATACAATTGTAAACATGCTCTATATAAAAATAAATTATTATTATTATTATTATTATTATTATTATTATTATTATTATTATTATTATTATTATTATTATTATTATTATTATTATTATTATTATTATTATTATTATTATTATTATTATTATTATTATTATTATTATTATTATTATTATTATTATTATTGTTGTTGTTATTATTAACTAATAATCTGCCATTATAAAAAAAAAAAAACTCTTTAAACTTTCTGAATTATACTTCTCTTTCCTAAAGTTTTATAATTCTTTCAAACAGAGATTTTTCCTTTAATCATTTCTTGATAAAATAATTCAGCAGTATTTTTTGTTTAGATTTGTTTAGCTAATTATAAATTCTTTTCATATTAAAATTTTATAATAAATAAAATTATGAAAATGTATGCTGTCCAATAGCAATACAATATATATAGAACATGCAGTTCTATTTTTCCATTCATTTGATATTTTACATGCTGTCTTTTAATTTCTTTGCAGAAAATTTTTCTTTTTAAAATAGTTTAACACAATGTCTCTACATAGCACTCCAAATATTCTATTATCTGTCATATTCTTCTAATGGAAACATTTGACATTACAATTATTTTGTATGATCTAAATTTTATCCCTGTTGGTTTTTTTATTATTAAAAAATTAACTCATCATATATATTTTAAAATGGTTTGCACAATTAGCCTTTCTTCACTTGGCAGTAATATCAAACATTTACACATTATATATCAGAATAGATACATTGTAGGTTCAATTGGCTTGGAAGTTATTTATTTACAAAATGGCTAATTGTTGCATTTATTTTCTGGCAAAAATGAAAATAGAAATGTGATTTGACTGATTTTAACTCTAACAATAACTTATAGATGGCAACATCTTTTAGATAAAAGTTAATCGAAAAAAAATCAAATGGTCCACTCTTATGAGAGTATATTTGTTATGCATATATGTAAATTCAGTATGTTAAATCAGAAAATGCAACTTAACTCTTAATTTATTTACTTGTTTATTCTTGCTTTTAGAAAATTAAATATTTGCTTCTTAGTGATTGTGTAATATTTTAATCAGCTTCTATTATCATTTAAATGAAAATTAATGAATTTAAAATTTATTAAAACAATCTGGAATTACTTGCTACTAAATAAGAATCACTTCTTTTAAGATTGTGATCTAATGATGGGACTCAAGTTACTATCATTTTTAGTAATGAACATAAAATGTTTTCATGTTATTTAAACAACATTTGGAATGGATGTGCTATGACAAACTAGTGATAGTAAGAAATTTTTTCTAATGTGAAATGCTACAAATGATGCAAAGGAAAACCTTAACTTAAGGGAATGGGTTACCACAGCTTCTTTGATATAAAATCATCATATCATTATTACTTCTTCCCAGTAATTTTAATAGTGCCATAAATAGGAATACCCCAATTATTTTTGGTTTGAAAGAAGGTAACATCACTGTAATCAAACAAATAGAAAGGTATTGTCTGTGGGTGGAGTCCTACCCTCATGCAAGTGAATTCTTACAAAGCTCATTTAACATATATTCCAAAGTTTGTTGGATTAAAGCAGATATTTTTAGTGATCAAACAGTTTCTATGAATAATGATGTGATTGTTATTAATGGATAGGGTGTTGAGAAAATATTTTGTTTTGATGTACAATAGAAAAGGCTTTTAAGAGATGGGAGGCCACTCACATATAAGATTAAAGTTGTGATAATTGCACTATATTACCGTGGATCTCAATATGAACACTATTTAGCAACTGTTGATAAAAACAGATTTATATTTAGCATCTATTAGAACTTACAGTAATGCTCTGGTACGAGAAAGCTTGGTGTGATGATGCAATTATTAGCATGGAATGCTAATGCTAATTTGTTAGTGGTTGTTTCACGATAGTAAGCTTTCTCATTGTTTTTACTGAAATGTCACTATATTGACAAAGATAATTAATTCTTTATCTAACAAAGTTAGAATAAGTTTTCACCCCCCCTCCCCCAGTGCTAACCATCTTATAAACAATTCTAAAGATAAAGTGGACCTTGCTCAGACTCTCCAGGAAGTTTGCAGCATCTCATGCCCTCAGCCTGAATGCCATGCCATTTACTATGGTGAAAGCAAAGCCACTAATAACAATAGAGCCACCCAACATAGGTACACATATAAAAGAGCACAAAAGAACAATGATAATTCTTCAATTTTTTAGAGCACTCAAAAATGACTGGTCACACATTTGAATCCTCTGACCCTAGAATAGTTTGCATTGAGAAAAAAGACTGTAAATGTAACATCAAGGAAGCATATTACATCACTAGCAATAGCAACTCCATTAATAGACATGATGCTTGCTTCGATATTTCTAAGTGTTGGACAAATTAAACAATTTACATATAATTTGCACATTACCATCTACACACTACTCCACATTATTTATTATTATAGCTATGAATATGAGGCAACACATCTTGAAAGTGCTCAGCCTTTACTCAATTATTTATTGATTTATAAAAGTACTTGATGTAGCTTCTCCTGCCAGTGTCTCAACATGCTTGTAATTTTGATATTAAAAACAATAGTAAACTTGATAAAAATCCTCAAATTTTAGAATTTTTGAGGAAACACATTACAATCCACAATCATGTTGGTCCCTTTATTTTTTGAGGTTTTCCTTATCATGCACATTGTTGGCTATGTTAGTTCAATAAGACAGGATGATGCTAATCAACACTCATTTTCTGAAAGATTGTGTGCTTAGTTGCTGCATTGCAACTATGACTCGTTACACTAAGAACCTAAAGACAGAACAAGTAGTTTATGCTGCTAATAATGAGGATGATAAAGTGCAATATCTAAGTGACATTAAAGATCTATCTGTTAAAGAACTTCATAATGTTAAAATGGCAATATTCTGCTGCAGTACTCATGATATTGATAACATACTGCTTCAACCAGAATTTATTTTTTGAGCTATTATACTAATTGTGAATCTTTATAACTTGAAAATAGTTTTAGATTTGGTTATCAAACATAATATACATATAGATAAGCTTTAGAATAGATATAGTTTAGTTCTTTAAAAACATTATTATTGAAAAAAAATAGTTTGAAGTGGGGGAATATGTGCTATTTGAGGATATTACCACATGTGATCATATATAAGTATAGTGTTTTTTTATGTGAATGTTTGGCTATTATCTTATTTTGGATTATTAATTATTAAAATCACTAATTGATCTTCATTTAGAAAGTACATTGTCTTTCATAAGATTTAGATTAATTTTTGGTGCATTTTCTTTTATATTTAGAAAGAAATACAACTCCAAATTCTTTGAAGGATCTAAAATTATCATAATTTGAAAAAGCAGAAAAAACAAATATTTTTATTTTAATG
>JAQFVV010013919.1:0-63584 GCA_028023455.1 Epiperipatus broadwayi
ACTAACAAAGGTATTTTGTTATAGATTAGACAAATAATATTCACCTTGCATCCACAGACTAAGTTCTTCACTAACATTCATTTTATATTCTACTGACTTTTGGATCATTTCTTCTTTGTATAATCGGTAACCTTGTCTGGTTAATTCTTGTTATCTTTTTGTTTTTGTTTTTGTTTTTGTAGTCACTTATAGGTCAAATAAAATTATCTCGAAAGAGTATGATTATAATCAATGAAGTCAAGATCTTATTTTTTGCCCTGAGACCTTGTGTCCAAATAAAAATATTTTTTCTATATAGCAATTTGTCATATTAAAAATTTAAAACAGAAGCAGTTTTTTTTTTCATGTGTCAAAGCATCGGCCGGGAAGCGAACCCTCAAACCTGGGACAACTGCTTGTAAGGCAGCTGTGCTGACCACTTGACCACCAATGCTTGACCAAAGCTGTTTTCCTCTTTCTCAACTCTAGCAACATTTATTGAATATTTGAATAATTAGTGTTTTCAGTTTATAATTAATACCCTTTCTCAGTCCAGTTTCTGACTTTCATCATCAGTGAGATTTGGGTTCAAAACTGAATGCAATGCTTTTATCCATCTGATAAAGATGAAAGCCAGAAATTGATCTAAGCATGGAAATTAAATTGCATTACCATATAGTAATCACTGGTTATTCAAGATGGCAAAGGATGACCCTAGAATAGAGGAAGGAGAACTGCTGTTTTTAAGCTGAAAGATTTAAATTGGTGGCCTAGTGGTTAGCATAGCTGCCTTTCAAGCAGCTGGCCCAGGTTTGCTTCCCGGTCAATGCTTTGACATATTAAAAAAAGATGATATGTTAAATTAAAATATTATGGAAAATACTTAGAAAAATAATCTGGATGAACAAACTTAAAAAAATTAATCACACAAATCTATGAGAATGAAAAAATATATATTTATATGCAACCTGCCATATCTACAACCTCAGCTTGAAATCCAGATTAATGAATGTTAGAAATTTTTGAAATCAGAGGCAAGCTTACGATTTTTTTGGGTAGTCCCCTAGACATTCTAGTTAGACATTTAATAATAGTCAGTAAGTGAGTACCTAGCTATCTATATAGTATATCTAACATTAATCAGCAAATGAGTATTTAGACATCACAATAACCCTCACAGTAATGATGAAATGGGGACTAAACATATATTAATGAAATTCACCAATAAGAGAATTAGTTTTTTTAAAAAAGACTAAAGAATGTAAACTTATATAATATTATTATTATATAAGTTGCATCAAACATTACTTGAATGTAAATATTATTTTACTACTAAAATAATTATATTTATTAATATTACGTCAATTTCTTTATTAACACAACAACAATAAAACATTAATATTGCCTTAAAGCAATGGTAAAATGAATGTAATTGGTTTGTATAGGATTTCCACCGTTGATTTTGACAACAGATTGAGATTGTTGATTGTTATTGATATTGGTATTGTTTAAGTGTTAATTATTTCCCTGTAAGATGTGCATATGTATGACATTTCAAAAATTTTGGAAAGCTGCCAAAGATTACAAATGTTATAATGAACAGCGGTTAACATAGAATGTGTGTAAAGAGAATATTCCAAAGATTCTGAAAAAAAGAGATAGAAAATTGATTAATGCTATTAAAAAATGATAATTTTCAAATGAAAAAATAAAAATAGATATTTATTGGTGGAAGTTTATTTACTTTAATGGCCAATTTTATAGAAACAAAAGTTAGACTATAGTACCAAGAAAAATTTTTTAAATAAGTAAGTAGAAGTGATTTTTAATAAGAGAAAGTTATTTAGTTTTTACTGGTATCAGAAAAACAGAACATAGTATTTAAAAAAAATCATTAGTTATCAATAAAAAACAGAAACAAGAAGACTACAAATATCAAAATAATTGCAGTAACAAATGACCAACTGAAACTGATTAGTCACTATACCAAAGTCTTTAACAGAACATTAATCAGCTTTCCTACTCTGATTTTCAGAATTATGGTTAAAATTATTGTACATAAGCAGCAAAATCATTTTAGAAAAAGATAAGTGCAATATACAATCACAGCTAAAGTTGCAAACACATGGACTGAATGAACTAAAAAGTAACTATAGCCTTATAAAACTTGACAAATAAGACTTGGTTGTAATATTTCCCTTCATGTGTAAATCTTAATTTAGTGAAGAAAAGTGTTCTTCATAAGTCATTTGTTCACAATAGAAGCTTGTTTCAACAAACTCATTGTAAATGAAAAACTTAGTTTTTGTATATATTTATTGTGCATTAAAAAATGCCATACCAGTTTTTATTGGCACATTTATTTTGCCACAAAGATTTAATATAATAGAAAAGTTTTTTAATTTTTTAAATCTTAGCTATGAATTATTAAAAACACATTCTAAATGTTGAACAAAGGGATCTTGATTTCTTTGCTCCATTTAGAGTGCTTTTAAGTCATAGCCTGGAGGAATGTGATATACTCCCTTTGTAAAAGACCCAGAAAGAGACCATATGTGAGATGGATGGATGAAATAAGAAAGTGTGCAGGGGTGATGTGGAAAAGAGAAGCTAAAGGTCAGAGTAAATGGATTGAACTTGGAGAGACCTTCATCCTGCAATGGATTGATAATGGTTGATGATGATGATGATGTTTAATTTAAAGTTTACAAATACATTATATATTATTTAGCACACAATATTATCTTAGCAGTAAACAGTATATATAATAATAAATACATAAAAAAGATGCTTAGAATAATTCTCAAACTTAGATAAAATAAATAAAAGTGAGCAAATTGCTTTATTTGTAATTTCATAAAGGTCGTGCACTGGAAGTAACAAGTTTGAGTTATAATTCATAAACCTCTAGCACTGCACTAAACCAGGCATGGGGATAATAATCATTAAAAGCAATGCTGTTAGAGCAAATGTCCATTAAGGTGCCATTATTGTTGGGAAGCAGCTACATTAGGTAGATGTTGAGTTACAGGTAAATCTGGACTAATCAGATAAATGTAGATACACTGACTGAAGCAACCTTCACTCTTAGAGGTGTCAAAGTTATCTGATCAATGAATTTGTGAATACCTTCAATTTATAAAAGAAATAAGGAACTGTACAACAAAATATTATTTTAAACAATCCTAACTCTATAAAGACTTTTAAAAAAATAATGAAAAAAGGACAGTTGTAATTAATGAAACTAAAATATAAACAAATACACAGTATAACTGTCATATATTCATCTCGATAATGTGCATTGAATACATTGCAGTAAAGATACAATATTAATATTTATGCTTATATATTGGACTATTTCCATTATCTAAAAATGGAATTTTTTTTTTTAAATTCAAACTTTACTTAAATTTTTCACATTCATTTGACTGTTAAGTTAATATAAAACAACATTTTGAGCGCTAATATTCTCATCTTTTCTTTAAATATTGCTAACATGATTAATGAAAATACTAATATGGGATTCAAATCTGCGACCTTTTGATTCATGAATACTAAATTTAAGGTAATATTTTAATCCAAGCTATTCTGTCAAATGTAACTGTCAATAAAAATTTGATATACTTATCTATGAGAATCTTCCAGACTTCTCGATTTTTTCTTACTGTCATGTTTTGTGTAAATATGTTTATGGAAATTTAAGTATAAGTTTTGTGTTCCAGAAAAAGTAAGAAAATATATTAGAGAAATATATTTTAGATCACTAACTGATAAAAATTTAATTAGTGATTAAATTTATATATTTGTGATAAGAACATTGCATTTAATAAATGCCAAGAAATATTTGATAATTACAAATATCTCTTAGTACAATACTAATTAAAAATGCAAAGAGGAAATCAAGACTGATAAAGGTCAAGAATGAAGTCCAGATTTCCAAAGACCAAAAGGAGTGTATAAATAGTTTTGAGCAGCAAAATGCGTTGTTCTATTTCCAGGGAATTTACCGAGTAAACGGTTGCGAAGAGATTTAAGTGACTGTAAATGAAAAAATCTTAAATGACAATACAGTACTCTATTGTGAAGCCAACATGTTTACAAGCAGCAACTGAACAGGGCCAAAGAGTTTGGGAAACTGAGGGTGGAGAAAATCATCTAGAAATCAGCCAGTTGTGAAGTGCATCATGGGGAGTGAACCAAAAGTGAACTCTATATATTGTGTTGTGTGTGTAGCAATAAATTTTCATTATTATCATTTATTCTTTTATTTGTTGGTCTTTGGAGTGCTTGCATTTTGAAAACACAACAAGTTGGTGCAGTCGACAACACTTAAGGTCAAAGTTTGCGGGTGATTTTCAAACATTATGAATTATCACATTATATTGACTTATGCAGTTATCTCCATATTATATGACTAGATTCTTTGAGATATTTTTTTTACTTTTTTCTTTTGTACATTATGAGGAATACTAACTTCTACCCAAACTTAAAATACTGTAAAACAAAAACTGCATCTGTGAAATATAATGTGAACATGGAAGGATTTATATCAATGAAACCAACTGACCATTTAAAAAATGATTTAAAAAAGCACAAAAAATGACCAAAGAGGGAAAAAATAAATGTATTTAAAGTGATTAAGAAAAGATAAAAACATTGGACAGAGAATTAAAAAACCAAAAAAAAAAATTTAAAGAAGCTAGTCAAATATCATGGGCAAAGAACCCAATAAGTCAACATCACTAACTTGTCCTTTAAAAAAAGTGAAAAAATCAGGATTGTCATAGATAAATATGGCAAGTTTCTTCTAATTGTTGCCTTTAACTGAATAGCTAGTTAGTTAGAGCATCCCTTTTCATAAATTTAAAGGTTTCATGTTTGATTCTTAAGCTAATACTATCACAGTTCAGACCAACTACATAAGAAGAAGAGAATATATCACTCAAAATATTGTATTATATACTAATCTATATTCTATTACTAAACAGTTGAATGTATTTGAAAAATTTAAATAAAGTTTGAGCAATTAACCCTAGATGATAGAAATAAGTCCATCGCATGATCATAAGTACAGCACCATCATCATCAACCTTCAAATAAATACAATATTAGTATATTTAAGATAAAATTAGGAGCAAAGATGTTAAGCACAAATGGACGTATAAAGAACTTTGAGCGTTCCATCATCAGATTTTCAATTGGATGGACAGTTGAAGAGTTGGAGTGTGGAGTACATTGAAGCCTGTCCATTAAGGTAGGAGGATTTGCTATCTTAATATATATCTGAGCACTTGTAGCATATATGTGTAGAGATGGTAATCTGGACCAACTGATGATTGCTGGTTTAGCATGAAATACGTATATTGGTGATTATTTATCTTTTCAGGTGTATCAGTGTTATGAGATAGTGTGGAGAGTGGTGGGTCATGTGAAAGTCTGTGCTCATACCCTGTCTATTATAATAAGTAATGTATAAAGAAAACAATCTGCCACAACATTATACCATAAATGAGCAACAATATATTACTAAGGCAATGGAAAGAATATTAGCAAAAGAAAAATTTGATAATAAAAAAAAAACATGTAATCAAAAAAATCCGTAAGAAGGTCAATGAAATGACAAAAATATCATGAATATTAAAAAATAGTCTAAATTACATAAATGATTACAAAAAAAAAACAAAAAACAACAACACTATTACAGAATAACAAATGTAATTTTTTAAATAAGAAAAATCTTACGTTTAGACTTACAAAGTCAAAAGATATTTTTCTTGTTTGATCAGTGTTATAATTAAAAAGATGTCTTTATATATCCTACTGCAAAGCAAAGTCTCTGTAGAGGAAGAGTAAAAGAGAAGACATTATTTATTAAACTTTTCAATTGCAAAGTGATAAAGATTTAAACTTGTTTCCCATTCTTGTTTAAATCTCTAAGAAATAGTTAAATACCCATTTACTGACCAATATTGGATGTTAATCTGGGTTGACCATATTGGTTGTGTATCTGAAAAATAATAATAATTTGATTAAAATCTGGAAAAAAATATTCAAATTTACCTGTCCAGGATTCAAATCTAGGTCGTAGGCATGGTAAATGAATATATTTCCATTACAAGCAGGTAGCTCTTAAACAATCACATCATCATCATCATCATCATCATCATCAACCATTATCAATCCACTGCAGGATGAAGGTCTCTCCAAGTTTAATCCATCTTCTCCGATCTTTAGCTTCTCTTTTCCACAACACCCCTGCACATTTTCTTATTTCATCCATCCATCTCACATGTGGTCTCTTTCTGGGTCTTTTACAATCTCTTGGAATCACATATTGCTTATTAAATCAAACTTTCCTTCAAAATGCACGCATATATATATATGTAATTTTATAAAATATTTTTATTTTCATTTTGTAAATTCTGTTTACAATATAAAAAACTTTTCTTTTTATTAAAGAATATCTTCTATAAAAAAAAAAAAAAGACTTTTACATACGCACACATATATATTTAACGATCGCTTGTATTTGTATCACCATTCATGGAGATATGTGAGTATATTTTATAATTTTATAAGGTTCATTTAACTGGAAGAACATTAAGGAAATTTAAAAAGAGTTGAACAATGGTGGAAAATTATAAGTAAATTTTTAATGGCAAATACAAACACTCACTGGACCTGAAAGGCATGGATAATTGTTTTTTCCTCCCCCCCCCCCATTTTAAAAAGACTCAAATTTTCAAACTGTTTTCAAAAAGATGTTTTACCATATTAAATTTAAAAAATATGTATTCTCTTATAAAATAATATTGTGTTATTATTTTCAAGAAGAGAATGAGCTATCTTTACGGATATTAATTTTTAATTTCACAAGTTTTAAAAGTAGACAATCCTAATACATAATTAACTACATCATAATAAAGACTGCAGAGACATCTATAACCAATTCCAGTAAACTGTTTAAATGGTTTATATTTGGCATTCATTCAAAAATTGAGAGTATAATAAGATAATCTAGTTTTATGAATAGATAGCTACATATAATCTAAACATTAAATAAATAATAATGTATATAATTGCATAATTAATTGTTGAGGAGCCACCTGACTGCACCCTCTAGTGGTGGATTGAGTAGTTAACAGTTCCATTCAGTTAATATAAACAGTATTATTATTTTTACATTGCTCAGATGAAAATCAGTTTTAAAAATTTTGACTTCAAATCTCTCCTTTTACTGTTAGTCAGCACAAGACAACAAATATTTTGTGCATCCAGGTAGAAGATTGATCTCAATTGACCAATCTGAGTTTTTTTTTTACTTAGTTAAAAATCAAACCAGATACTTTTACATCTTGACTTTGAAATTCTACCATAGCACTAGAATACTTTCTTTTTGTCATCATTATGTTATAAATTTAGCCACTGATTAAAGAGACAGGTTTATTAATAAAATTCAGAGAAGCAATGTTATGAATAAATAACAATACCTTTAGAAAGGTCAAGAATAGAATAAATTCACTTATTCTTAAAGCTTTTAATAGTTAGTAACTTATCCTTGCCAACTATAGTGACCCTTAAAGAGAATTTAATATGCAGCCAGATGAAAACATGGCATTATTAATTGTTAGACAGAATCTCACAAGAAGTTAATAATTATAAACATGGATGCAATGCTTATTGCCTATGTAATTGGAAGAGCAAACCACTTTTCACCAGACTATAAATAAATCACACTGCTGTTTAGAAAGGACCAAAAATAAAATGAAGCCACGTATTCTCTATGCTTTTGATGTCTATAACTCAACCCATTTTAAATTCTCTCTGATTTCCCACCTTACTTAAATCTAATCAAATTATATAAAAGACTATTATTTATTAGTCACTATTAAAACTTTTTTAACATTCATGGTCACTTCAATGGCAATTTGTGTTGAGTAATATGTTTTTTTCATTTTTCTACATTTCATTCATTGTATCTATAATTATTATGTATTTCTTTTCCAGATACTTCATTTCTATATTTGATACAATTCATATCTGTATTTTTCTTTCACAGCTGCTATGGGAATTCTCATTCTAATCTATATAGCACAATGTTGTCATTCATTTTGCCATTAAATATATTTGTTTTATCAATTTCTTATTAAAAAGAGACTCATGGTTCTGTTATTATTGCATATAATTTCCATAACCATGACTTGAAGTATCTAAAACTGAAGATCATGGTGGTTCTTGATTTTAAACTGAAAAGTAAAAGTTCAATAAATTCATTATTCTAATGATTCATTTCAGTTAGCAGCCCAACCATGTTTATATAACATGTGAATAATTTCATAATGACAAAAAATGTACAAAATATCCATTAGAAATTTGCCCTACATGGTATTTTTAAGACTTCAAAATATGAGAAGTAAAAAATAAATAAATAGTTAGGGAAAAAGAAAGTAAGGAAAAAAAATTGATTAATAAAATATTTTGCCATCTTCATCTTTAGAGCTGCATTATTAACTTTCGTCATCATTACCAACCATTGTCAATCCACTTCAGGATAAAAGTTTTTCCAAGTTCAATCCATCTTCTTTGATCTTTAACCTCTCTTCTCCACCTCATACCTGCACACTTTCTTATTTCATCCATCCATCTCACTTGTGGTCTCTTTCTGAGTCTTTTACAATCTCTTGGAATCCAGTTTAAGATTTCAATTGCCCATCTATTATCATTTATTCTAGAAATATGTCCAGCCCAACTCCACTTCAGTTTTTTAATTTTTTCAATGAGGTCAATAACACCTGTTTGTTTTCTTACCGATGTATTGCATTTCCAGCCTCTTCTTATTACTCCTAACATGCATCTCTTCATACTTCTTTGGTCTGAAGTCTCTGTATTGTTTTTTTATTAAGTGTCCAAGTCTCAGATCTATAAGTAAAAACTGGTAAAACACATATATTAAAAACCTTCCTTTTTAAACACATAGACATATTTCCTCTTAATATTAAGTTATTTCTATCAAAAGCCCTTCAACCAAGTTTAATTTTATGATTAATTTCATCCATTATGTTTCCATCTGTAGTAATAATCTGACCAAGGTATCTGTACTTGTTAACCTCTTCTAATTTATCATAATCAATCTTTATTTTTATCTTTTGAGAAAATATATCAAATATTACTTTAGTCTTTTTACCATTTACCTTTAGTCTTACTTTCATCTGATAACTCTTGCAACATTTTCTATATGTATCACTGTGATGCATATAGTATTTAAAAAAAACATAAAAAATATTGTTTTAATAATATTTTTAACGTGTGATATATACATTTAATGAATTCCACTCTCTGAAAATTTAAAAAAAAATAAATCTTTTTAATCTTTATCCGATTTAACTAGGTCTCATGGATTGAGCCAAATAACAAACTCCTCCCACTTGTACAATGAATGTTGCAATGTATGTTGGTAATAAATGTAAATGGAAAAAGTTTGAAATCTGTACAACAGAAAAATACTTGTTCATACAAAAATCCATCTTTGTAGTCATTTTCTTATGTCTTTGTTTATTTGTTTGAAATTTGAGAAAATAATTTTAAAGTGTATTTACAATATTATATAAAATGGAGATAAAAAATGTGTGGAGTGAATAGTAATTCCATAAAATTATATATGATAAGAAATTATATATTCATCTTTAATAAAATGTAAAGTCTATATTTGGACTAAAAGTAATGCCATGATAGCCAGCCTAATAAATGATTATTGACCACTTCCATGAAAATTTTGAATAGAGTTTGTGGCAAAATTATATATTTTTAATTTTTTTAATATTAATTTTATAAAAAATTAAAATATTGAAAAAATATTAAAAACAATAAATTTATTTTTAAAAAAATTCTACATTAGCTTAATCATGATAATTTTTTTCTTTTTTCCCATGATATAAGTTTAATCCTTTTAAAAATATGATATAATTATAAAAATAAACTATATTAAATATTTATTAAATAAACCTATTTTAAATGAATGGTAACAACCTTGAAAAAAAAACTGCAATTGGTATCTTTTCTGAATAAGTGTCACCATTTTGGCTGTGATTTGATCTTTCTATTACAGGATTTTCTCATCTGTTGTTAATTCTTGACATCTATGTACAAAAATTAAAATATTGATTCATTAAGTTTGTGTAAAATTACTATATAAGTATCTGCATACAGACTATTCAAATGCCAGCCCAAGTTATCTCATAATTGACAAAATTTGACATATAGTATCAATTTGAGAGAAGATTAACCATCATTAATATATTTATCTAAAAATGATGACTACCACTGAAAAAATGTAATTTTTGTAAATTGAATACATACTTATTTATCCACAAAATATTAAATGGAAATAGTACCAAGTGACATAGTTCACTAAAAATTCCAAATCTAAATCATTAATAAAAAATTAAAATGGTCACCCTTATAAAAAAGAACAAACGTTAAAAATCTAGCAGAAAAGAGCATATGTAATAAACACTACAGTACTCTGAATAAGTATTAATAATTATTTATTTTACAATAAACTTGCTCTGGTGCAATTAAATATCTATTAAAGAAAAAAAGTTGCATAATGTGGGAACAATGCATTATTACAAACATTTTTGGCAACTCTTTTATAAGATCCTTATATATATGATTCCAAAATTAAGTGTAGGTAAAGTAAAACTTTTGAGTAGAAATATAGAATCTGTTGTAAGAGAATTATAAATAATTATTTGTTTAACAGTAAATTTGCTCTGACCCAATTAATAAAAGAATAAAATATAGTTTGTGTTAAATATATAAAAAAGAATAAAATCAGAATCAGCTTTTTTTTTTTTCCATATGTCATAGCATCGGCCAGGATGTGAACCCACAATTGTCTGCAATCAACTACTTGCTTGCAAGGCAGCTGCGATGACTTCTCAGCTAACAACGCTTGACATTTATTTATTTTTGTCTTTGAAAAAAAGAATGATGGAATTTAGTAAGCACCAAAGATGTAGAGGGTGAATCTCCCTAATACACATATAAATTTCTCATTAAATAAAGTTTAAGTTAACATGACAATAAACTTACGCATAACAAACCCATATCAATTTTAAGGTTTCATCAACATTACTTTCAGTTATCTCCAGGATAACTCTTTCAAGACTTTGAATGATCATTCTGGAGAAAGTGATTCTCAGGTAATTTTGATTTAATCTCCAAGTTAATAATAGTTTGTTATATGTAAGCTTGCTGTCTGACTAATTTAAAGTCTATTTGATGCTTACTAATTGAGCATTACATGATCACCATTTCTTATGCTTGCTCATAACTGTTATTGGATGAGTAGGCACTAGATAAGGATTTTATGCAACAAGCCTTCTGGCATCCATTGATTACTCTAGCTTGCACTGAGTGGCACTACTGTATGGAGAGTTTGCCTGTTTAATTTAGCATTAGCATATTTTGGTTTTATATATATGCTTTTGCTTATATATGTAAAAGATGTTTAAAAATATACTAGTGACAATTACTAGAAAATTATTAGTAATAATGGCAAAATAATATCAATATGATCATAATACTCCAAAGCATCTAAATGTAGCTCTTAGGACCAATTTTTTTACAAAAGATTAACAGAAAATTTTGTAACAAATATAAAAACATTAGCAAGTTTATATAGAATGTGCATCAGTAATGATATAAGCCTCACTCTAAAGTCAGTTCTTTTAATGCATAGATATAATCAAATACTTATTTAAAATGGATTATTTTTTTCACATTTTAATATATTACACATAATAATAAATCGTGCTTTCACACTTCCAACGTAAAGCTATAACAACAAATTGAAAATTAAATTTAATGGCTAAGCGCTTTCAAGAAGATGTACTTCTCATATTCATAGCTAGTTATGATCCTTTCTTTGAAATCATTATATAAATAAATCTGATATGCAAATTATATGCAAATGAGTCACTAAGACTATCTTTTAGATATCCAAAACATGCATCTTTGTGATTAATGGTGAAAGAGTCTTCTGCTCTAAAGTATGCTTCTTTTACTTTTCACCTAACATCATGTTGTTCAGTACAAATTAATTTAGCAGATGTGGGTTCAAACACATAGTAAATTATCCTTTCGAATATTTATGTAATCATAAAATTTCCATATTCTTCAGTTTCTTTAACAAAAATTTACTATAATAAAATTTTTCATTTTTACCAAGAGAAAAACAAGTGAATTTGTTGTGATATGTCTACAATATATAATCAAGGAATCAAGATTAGGATGAATCTGTCTAGTTTTTGACATTTATACTCTATTCTTGACTTGTTATTAATATACACAGTGTTATTTCTTCATAGACAGAGTTAGAATGTTTTTTCTCCTCTTAATTACAGTATACATTAGGCTATGCTAATTTCATGACTATATTTATTAACTTCTATTTGATTAGGGCTATTAAAAGAGATATTCTGTCTCTATTCATTTAAAATTGATTAGGAATTTAATAGTTATTAATGCCATATTTTTATCTAGCTAATATATTAATTCATAGTGAATTTTCCAATGTTGAAAAGAGGAAGCTAATAAACATCAAAAGCTTAAAGAATAGTTGAATTACTTTTTTATCTATAGCCTGATGGAGAATAGTTTACTTCTTTTAATTACATATACATTAGGTTATGATAATTTTACAATTACATACTCGTTATATATATATATAATCATTAAAATCAATCAACACTTAGACAATCTTAATATCACTAACAATCAACAATCTCATCCTGTTGTCAAAGCAACTTCTTTTTAACAATAAAGGCAGATTTCATCTTTATTGTTAGAAGGAAGTTGCCTTGGCAACAGGTTGAGATTGTTGATTGTTAGTGATATTAGGATTGTCTATGTGATTGACTGATTTTAATGATTACTTATAAACTCATTTATCCTTGAGCATTATTACATATATATGTCAACATCAGTTTTACAAATGAATATAGAATTCCAAATCCAAGAGAGGGAGAAAAAAGAAAAAATGATAACGATATACTAGATATAAACGTTGTAATGATTATACAAATCAATTAATAAAACTTACCAATACATCCAAGTATAGAACATGCTCATCCATTTTACATTATATAATATATATAAAGACAACAAAGGAAGTTTTTTTTATTGCTTTTCATATAAAATTACTTTTCATCTCACATTTCCTTTTTTAATTCTCTTCTCAAGCATATTTTTTGCATTAATAATTAATCATATACTATGCATAAATAATTAGCAGCTGTCTAAGATTAAATAACTTTTTTTTAGAAATTTTGTAATTTAGAAATTTTAATTTATCAAATCTTTTTATAATGAATTGGTAATCTTTATTTTTAATTAGCAGCAATTAGATTTTGTTTTAATCCACATAACCAAGTATTCTGACAAAGTGAAAACTGCATTAAAAAATTGATTACAATACATTGTTTTTAAATAAATCAGAATTTAAAATTTAAAAGAACATAGCATTAAAAAAAAAAAGAAAAAAGAAAAGCAGATAAGGGAAAAAGAGATACTCATTTTTTAATGTCATAGAATTTGTAATTATAAAATGGTTTGTGAAATTAATTTATAATTTCGAAATTTATATAAATAATAAAATTAAGATTTGTTGAAAAATTATGAGCTAATAAAATATCCAATATATATATTACTATGCCATGAGAAAACAAAACCAATTGAATCTCATTTTTTAGCATAAATTATATTTATTTATTTATAAATAAATAATCATGTGATCAGTTGCTCAGAAAGTCATGTGACATTTAGCACCCTATAGTAGGTTATGCACAATAATTTCATTGTCTGACTTAACTGAGATTTGTTTCTTTTTTTTAATTAAATCTAGGGAATTGCAGTATCCGTTATATTTTGTTCCAAGGTCTCTAATGGGTGCTGTAAATTAGCAGATAATAGCTCATGCTTTGTTTGTAATACTGTATATTATACTGCTCTGTAAATGTGTAGTTTCGATAAATATGTATTTGTATAGAATAAAAATACTTTTTAATATATATTATATACATACTTATGATGCAACTTAATGAAAAAATTACAAACCATAAATAAAGATTATAAACGAAGATAATTTAAAAAAGTAATGCAAAGTGCACATGTATTTGCATATGTATGTATGAATCTATGAGTACATATTGAATCAATCGCAATTCCCAAAAAATAATAATAATAAAACATACTGGGTTTTTTTATTACTGCAAAAATATTTTTGCTTTCTTTTTTTTAACATTTCATGGGTAAAAATATATTTGTTAAAAAAGAAATCAATTTCAGAATACGCTTTATACCAGAAAAACATCACATGACCATCATATCCTATGCTTACACAAGGTTTTAATACAATAGCAAACTCTCCAGACAGCAATGCCTTCCAGTGCAAGCTACAGTAATCAATGGATGCAAGAAGGTGTATGCATAAAGTCCCTATCTAGTGCCTACTCATTCAATATCATCTGATTAGTTTCTAGCTTGTGGCCTTTATCAATGAGGAGCCTGTGATCTCAGAGTAATGTACCTAAATCTAAGGATCCAATGCAAACCTCCAGCAGTCATCTTTTACATATTTAGTTAACTACAAAGCTATAAGCCCAAGATAAAAACACATCAGCATTTTCAAACCAAGCTTGTTTGCTTGTATATTCATATAAACCTTAACCTAGTTCAGTATTGATACATTTTGGTATCTTTTGTTTTTTAAAAACCACAGATACCATCATCCCATGGTCAGGACTAAAACATTACATGATCACCATTTCCTATGATTACACAGGCTGTTAATACAATAATGTGATGTGATGTATTGTGGCTTCTCCTTAAACGAAGTCAAGAATATCTCAGCAATTGTGCCCAGATAAACCTGTTAGCCAGTTTATTTTCCATTCCCCACTCTAAATTTTCCCATAATTTGCTCTATCTCATTTCCACAACCTAATCTTTGTCAACTCTATAACCTTTATATCTAAATCCCCCTTATCTTTTCCCAAACCCAGCATTAAAACCAATAATTCACTTTCTGTATAATCACTTTTTTCATATTTATTCTTCCATAACTTCATTATATGTACCCTTTCTGTTTCCAAGCATTTACATTCAATTAACAAATGCCTAATATTTTCTATTCCTTCCTTACATAATTTCCAAAATAAATCACCCATATTTTTCCATTTACATGTATATTCTCTTGTAGCTAAAGATACCATTCAAGCCTTATACAATAAACTACTTTCCTTACTATTATCATATATTAACTCACACCTAATATTCTGTTTATTTCTATATATATTTAAACTCTTTTTACTCTCCATACTATTTCTCCATCTCAATAACTCCCTATTCTTTATTAATAAATCTATTCTTTTATCCCATTCCTTACTACTATAACACTCAATAATCCTCTTAACACAATCATCCCATCTTTTGTACAAATATACTGATATAAATTCTTTATCCAAATCTTTTGCATACTGCATTACCTTTCTCACCCATCTTGTTACCTGCCCTTACCTTATAACCCAATTAAATACTATTTTAGCTATTCTTTTATTATCCATAAACTGCAATCTACCAAACATTTTCATTTTACAAACTCTCCAGACAGTAGTGCCAACCCAGTGCAAAATTTAGTAATTAATAGATACAAGAAGGTTGGTGCATAAAATTCTTATCTAGTGTCTCCATTGATTACTAAGGCTTGTAATGTGTGGAACTACTATACAGAGAGTTTGCTATTGTATTAATATGTTTTGTTGTTATTAAATTAATAATTATTATTATATCACTTATAGAATAAAATTTCATCAATTTTTTTTTGCATGGTAGAATTGGCATGGTCACTAGTTTTACACTTCAAAAGTCATTAAAAAATTTTGGAATAAAACATGAAAAAACATATATTTTGCTTTAACTTAGAATGAAAAAGAAAAATGATTGAATGATTTTTTTTCTAGATTTGATACTATCAGACATAAAAGTATATTGAAAAAAAAAGAAATTGATAGCTGCCATATCAAAATATAATATTTATAAGTAAAATACAAATGTTAATGTTTTTATTTTTGCTTGTTTACTATTTTTATGAAGTATATATGTTAAGTACCAGTTGTTAACACAGCAGATTTAATGGCTACATTGCAATGGATACTTTAAGCAGCTGAATGTCAATCTGTAACTTTTAGTTTTAACGTCTACTGTTTTGCTGTTAAGTTAAGCCACAAAGAACTGAGCTATATATTAATTTAATTTCACTTTGTATAAAGAATGTTAAATTAATATATAAAAAGGATTATGCTTAACAGCATAACAAATAATTAAGAAAGCAAACATTTGTGAGTTTTCTAGATCTACAATAAAATATTTGATAAAATAGATGATTTTTAAATGCTATTTTATTTTCCAAAGCAGAATTACATTTTTTTTTTTTTTAAATCATTAATAAAAAATATAAAACATGGAAGCAAATATTTTAATTTAAAAAGTGGCAGAAGGGAGGTAGTTTTAAAAATCTTTAAAAAATTTAAATTTTTATGGCATGGTATATAACTAATTAAAATATCAAAAAAAAAACAATATTTGGTGAGAGAGGTGTATATAAAAGCCTCATCTTAAAAAATATTCATATTCACAGTTTTCTGGCATCATTTATAACAAGTTTGATAATGTACTAAATAAGATAAATAAAAAACTTATCATTAAAATAATAATCAAGTGATTTTATATGGTTAGACATTTATTTGATAGTATACGTATAACATTTTATTTTGTTTATATATAAGATATTTTTTGGAAAAATTGATTGAAATATAAAATTGGATTATTCCTGCTATTAAAAGAGATGGCAGTAGAATTTTAAGAGAATGTAAAACTTGTAGAAAGCCCAAATGTGAAATGGGTTGCTACGTAATATGGGGATGAAGGTGCTATAAATTCCAAAAATTGATCTGATAAAAGTATTATAAAAGTTGGCCTCAAGTATTTTGTTTGAATTACTGATATGATGAAATTAATCAGTACAAGAAGAAAACTGACTGTGTCTGAGCAGAAAATATTTGTGGATTGACTTTTTTTAGCATTTCACTCAAGTCAAATAGTTTTAACACAAGAGCTTAATGAGACTTAAAAAAATAAAGCTTTATTTTAAACCAATTAAAATTCAATCCAGATATGTATTATAATGTTTTATATTTTTTACTTATCTTCAACTTGATTTTATAATCAAAACTTCAAATTGAACAATCTTTGAACGAAACTGTAAAGAATCTGTCAAAATATATTTTAACCGTAATAAACTATTAAATCAAGATTTTAAAATAAGTTCTTTTTAAAAAAAATCGCTTTGCTGATAACTTTATAGAGTTTGAAAAAAATATTAAATTTAAATTCTTTAAATTTACATTTTTAAATTAAATTTGAATGTTTTGTAATATGTTTGATTAGAGAATGGATTTATTATTATTTTTAATAATTTGTATTTTTTCTTTACTTTATTATTATTAAATTATTTTATTTAATCAAAAAGTATCCTATTTCATTTGAAATTTAAACTGTTAGAGAATTAAAGTATACATAAAGAATATATATATTAATTAATGCTTAGTCGATTTAGTCAAGTACGTATGTGTGTTTCTATAAAATAACGTCAAATTTAATGTTTTTTTTTTTTTTTGGCAATAACATACATATAAATATTCTTTAACTTGCATTTATTTATCTGACTTTAGTCTATTCAATGTTATGACAGAAATCCCATAGGCCTTTGCAGATTTACTCATAGACATAGTCGTTGATAATCATAATGAACTCCTTCAGATCATAAGGTAAACATAATGTATTTCATACAGAATAACTGTGCAGTATATATTTAATGCATAATATTTATAGTGAACTATGTACGTTGTGTTTATCATGTGATCTTATGTACTTTTTTATGTCTATGACCTCTATAAAAGCTTTTGAGATCAACATTGTAAATTCAAATGGATTTACATTGGATATGCACACACATCTTTATTTTGGTATTGTCTATAATTTAAAAATTATTAAATAAAGAAAACGATTCAAGACTAAATATTTAAAAAAATATGTTTGTTTTGAATAAATGTAGAATAAATGAATCATTTATTTATTAAAATTAAAAGTATTTTAGTTTAAATTATTGCTGAATGACAATAACACTTTATAAAATTAAAAAAAAAATCACATGTTGAGAAAAACCAGTGTTTAAAAATGTAGACTGCATTGTTTACATTACTGTAGAGCATTGATCTTCAATCTTTTCATGCTTGTGGACCGGCAAAATTAAGGATAAGATTTCACGGACCGGCAAAAGTCTACAGATAAATTTTTTTAAAGATTTAAACTGCTTAGCCTTAGATGAGCATAATTGTTATAACTGACCAAAAACAACACACTAGTTATGGTGTATTACTGTAATGGTGTTGCTTACCTTCACATGCTGAACACTCTTTCTCGAATTGTGCAGTCATACTGCTACAGAAAACAATAAACAGTACATTCTCATTAATGTCCCTGCATTGCTATGTTTATTATTTCATTGTTAAAACATGCAAAAATAAAATGTTATTCACCTGAATGTTGGAAAATATCACAGTTAGTGTAATTACATGACAATGATTATGATAAATGTAACATCTGTATTTAATGTTAAATGTACAAGATGAAGTTATATATATGGAGCATTATAAATTTATTTAAACGCACATTGATTATGTAAGTAATATTCATCATGTGTATAAAAATGCAATGGTAGGGACCTCTACAGGTCTTAAACCACAAGCTTACTCTTCCAAAGAGTTAGCTTGTGGTTTCAGACCTGTAGAGGTCCCTACTATCGCATATATGGAGTATGTATAATAAAAAACTTTCTTCTTTTTTTTTTAATTTTGAATCTGGTGTTATTTTAATCTCATTTTTATCCAATTAAAAAAAAGAAACAGAACGAAAAGTTGTTTTGGAAAAGTGTCACATAGAAATAAAACAATCATTATAAAGATGTCATTTTGCTAAAAAAAAAACACAACAATAATAATAATAATAATAATCATCATCATCATCATCAATGATCTGTCTCCAGTTTGTGACGTTTACAATTTCAAAAAGAAATGCCACACACAAAATAAAAAGATGATACAAATGCAATAAAAAAAATTGGTATATGTGACCAATAAATGAGCTGACACAATACAGAAATGCCTACTAGGTATAGAAATTGATGTATAAGGAGTGGTGCAATTATCATGAGATTGACACTGTCTTTTAAAGATTACATTTTCAGATAAATTCCTTTGATTATTATTTAGTAATTATAGTATTATCTAATAATTTAAATAAAATTTTGATTTATAATTAATTTTATTTAAGCAATTGCGATGAAAAAATAAATAAAAATTGTTTATATTAATTAAAATTTTAAAATCTTATTATTTTGTTATTACTAACTTTTCTATCACTCTAACATGGATTGGCAGAAAACTTCTGTGAACTGGCACCAGCCCATGGACCATGGGTTGAAGACCACTGCTATAGAGACAGAAACAATTTTTCTTCAGAAAAATAGCACATACTTTCTTCCATTAAAAGTTTTGTAAGTTTAACATTACCTCATCTTATAAATAAGTTTTAGACTAGCAGTCAACAAAATGGACTGTAAGTAGGAAGCCTTGAAAAGAAAAGAGCCTTATGTCTTCTTCATTTATTGTCTATGATTTAAAATGGAATGATTAACAATAAAATGCTATGCTGACCACCATTGAAGTTAAAACTGCAAAAAAAATCAATTTATATTGTAAATTCAGAAAAGGAAAATAACTTGACAATATTTAAGGATTAAAATATCCACAGCAATTTACATGTATGTGTGCTAGCACAAAAATGTCAAAGGAAATATTGCAAGATATGACAGTTAAACTGAAGTTGTATGTGTAATCTGAAGTTTTATGTGTAATAATATTAACAGACACTTGGAGAAAATCTGATTTATTACCAACAGTTGAAATTATAAATGATAATATTTATAAATATTTATATCTTTTTAAAAAAAAATAATAACATTAATTACTATGCAGTCTGGTTTGTCATCTGACAATTTAGATATTTTAATTAATAATATTCAAGTAAAATAAAAGATCAATTAGAACATAATATTATTTGCATAATTTAATTTAAAATTATAAATAACTTTATAAAAAAAAAATTACTTGGTTGTTATATTTTTCTATAATAATATTAAAATTTGTCCATATATTTTATTTTTTATTTGCATGAAAGAAAATTTATAGTTAACAATTTCTTGACTACATGAATTTGTAATTTTAATTATAAAACATATGTTACATTTAATTATATTATAGTGAGGGTAGATTAAAAATGAATTATAAATGCATATTATAAGATCACATGATCACTATCTCATACTAGCATATAATTGTTATTAAACAATTCAAAACAAAGCAAAACTCTCCATATAGTAGTGCCACCTTGTGCTAACAAGAGCAATCAATGGATGCCAGAAGGCTTGTGCATAAAATCCTTATCTGGTGCCTACTCATCCAATATCCCCAGACTAGTTTCTGGCTCTCAGATCCGAGGCTCCTCACTGATGAAGGCTACAAGCCAGAAACTAGTCTGAGGATATTGGATGAGTAGGCACCAGATAGGGATTTTATGCACAAGCCTTCTGGCATCCATTGATTGCTCTTGTTAGCACAAGATGGCACTACTATATGGAGAGTTTTGCTTTGTTTTGAAATGTATATTATAAGATGTTAGTCGCTGTTATATATTATTTGTTCTAATAATTATATATAAATAGATGTTTATTTTAATAAATTTATGTTGTTATTAATAATGGGGGTTTTGATTACTACCGCATGAACCATTATATGAATAGTTTAACTCATAGGGTATCCCAGGTGATATTTCACTATCCAAATTTTATTTTCTTTGCCAGTCAAAAGCATGCATATGGATTCATTGGTGCCTTTTATAAATTTATGAGTCCATTGTACATGTAGCTACGAACTACTATAAAACCATCTTTGATCAATTTATTTATTTACTCATATTTTAAATTGCTTGAGTATGACATTTACCATTTGGTTCATAATTATATTTGTTCCAGTAGTTGCACAAGCATGTAATGCATTTAGCTTGCAGATCAACTAGCAATGCTAAGTTATATTTTCAGTACATTTGGGGTTGCCTAATATGAGGGCATTTACTGATAATAAGTTCCATTCATGATATTAGTTGTCTAGTGTGATGAGCAGTATATTATTTTATACTATCACTTATAAATTTTATTCATTATTACAATAGTTCGTTTTACATTTGACCCATCCAACAAGACAATATTATTATTTCTTTACATATTGCTACATTAGCCTCATTTACAAATTTTATTAGCAGGATTTATAGGTTTTATTGTTTATTTTTCATTTACAATATATTTGAATATATATTTAATATAATCATAATTATTACTTATTACGATTTACTATCTCTTTTTAAATATAAAACATAACACATTGTGTGATAGTTTGCTACTTTATTAGTTTTGTTTATCTCATGAGATCTGTCAGACTAGTCAAATGTAATCATATAATAAATCAAGGTATACCTGTATATACAAACTATAAATAGAAGTAATATAATCATCACAAATATGACAAAAGGAATATAGTCTACTAATCAGATATATATATTTGTAGAAACAACAATCACATATATTCAAACATATAAATGTGAGATATTCTATTTACAATTCATTATTTTTTTAAGTATTCTAATTATATTCAAATTTATGCTAAACTTCAAAAATATTTCTTGCATTACTTTTTTAAAATCTTTTTATTTTATATAAATCATCTACATTGAAGCTGCAACGTACAGTATAATCACCTACATAAATAAATAAAAATCATCGAAATTCGTAAATGTATTAAATTTTACAAATTTCATTTATGGCAACAGCCATTTTTGTTCTTGCTAAATATAACGTCCTCTAATCTCAAACACGAACAACATTTTTAATCATATTTTTTTCACAATTTAAATAGATGTTTGCACATATGCAATTTTTTTTTCTTTGCAGTTTTTTTTTTTTTTGCAAGAACATACACAATGCATGTTAGCATATCTTTAGTAAAATGAATTGTACTACAAGAAGCAACAAATCAAAAAAGTCATAACGTACTTTTATTGAACGAAAACAAAAATTATTGATTTAGTAAGGAAAAGTAAGAAGTCATTTTCTGAAATCAGTCATATGTTTCAAAAGAATGAATCATCAATTAGAGAAATTATGACAAGACAGAAACTGATTCATGCCACTGTCACTTATGTCACTGAAACAGCTAAATCTGTACCTAAAGTAAGCAATAATTTTTTGGCTAAAACAGCAAAAGATCTTAAATCTATGTTTAAATGATATGAACCATAAGAATATTCCAGTTGTTTTTACATCAGAAAACCTTAAGTCTTTATAAAAAATTTAGTGGAAATTTGAATCACCTTATTTTTAGGAGTGATTCTGGGCTATTAGTCTCTATCAAAATAAAACCCATGTTACATTTTTATTAGAATTTTTTTAAAAATTATTAAAGAAAAGAAACATTTAGAACAAGTATTTAATTGTGGCAAAACAAAATTGTGAATGATTGAATACACCCTGAGTACTGTAAATATATATGTAAACATTCTTTCTTGTTTTTTAAATGTTTTGTCAATAATCTTAATTATATATTATATATTATTATCTTAATTTATATTTGCATACTATACTACGTATATACATGAATATTGAAAAGTATACTGTATGGTATTTTAATAATTTTTATTAGTCATTCATAAGACTAAAAGTATACTTACAATAAAATAAACAGTAGTTAAGGTATTATAATCAAGGCATGACAGCAAAATGTGAACTATTATATGTTATATATATTTATTTGAGAAGGAATAAAATATAGCATAGTTTGCAACTTCACTGTAATTTTTACTGAAAATTTTATCTTGTGTTTTGATCACATTTTATGATCATTATCAAAATTGTATGTATTCCAAAATAACTGGAAAAATAAAGTTAAACATAAATTTGATATAAAAAATCAATTTAAACTTGGAAAAATATAATATTAAATTAGATTGGAGGGTGGGGTAGATAGATTGAAGCCTGTCCATTAAAGTTTGAAGATTTATTGTCTTAATATAAATCGAGCACTGATTATATATATATATATGTGGGAGATAATGATCTGGTCCAACTGATGAATGCTGGTTTAGCAAAAAATACGTATATTGGCGATTATTTATCTTTTTTACACGTGTGTGGTCATGTGTATCTGTTGTATGAGATAGAATCTATAGCTGAAAGGTGCTTAAAAGTCTTTATTTAAGTCCTCTACAATTATATTAATAAATGATAAATTACTAGCACAAAAATAATATACATAATAACCTTTTCTTTTCACTTTTAACCCTTTTTATATTTTTATTATTTGAACTAATTACTTTCAGGTGTTGTTTTTTTTTTATCTTATCTTTTTTGTTCAAAATAATTATTTGTTTTATTCTGCTTATCTATAATTAAGATTATCTGTTTACTTTGTACAAGTTTTGCTTATCTGTTTAATCTTTTAAGTAAAATAACATTTATCTAACATTTCTTAAGTGTAATTATCTATTTCTTTTAATCAAGTTTATCTTTGTTAATTTTACAATTTGGCTTGAACACCTTTCTAATATTTCCTTATCTATTCATTCAATAATGCACACTTTTTTATATATAATGAAAGTTAGCTAAAATTTACTATATTATATATATATAACTTTTATTACTTTTCTCTTTTAATTAATATTTATACTCTATTGTCTTTCTCGTGGCTAATGAGTAGCCTAGTGAAAAATATCTATTCTCTCATTATTCTTTAACTTTGTAGATAGTTGTCCTAGATGCCTTTATCAATGTAAATAGATATGTGAACAGTTTAAATATAATAAGTCATATTTTAGGGAGAAACTAGCTATATGTAATGACAAATTCAAAACAAAAGTAAGCTGAAATAATAGTACCTGATATTTCACAACATAATACTTGTCCTGAACTGGGTAAAATAATACACATACAACAATCCACATGGGTAAGAGGCTTCTTTGTGCAAGATAAATTTTAGCATCACCAGCCTATGAAATAAAATTTATAAATTAAAACAAAACGAGCCCTATAAAATTTTATTTAATAAAAGATATAAAAACAGTAAAATATTTAAAAATTATAATTATTTATAATACTTACATTTTTACTTTTTGATTTACATTTTAACTCTCCAGGTTTTGGCATCCCCAAAACAATATATAGAAATTTTATCTCCATGTGGTAAATAATGATAATATGATTCTGAAAACTTGAAACCAAAGCTAGTCTTCAGAAAAATCCGTATTAACTAACCAAATTTTCAATTAATATTGATTCACAATTTTTGGCAATGTGCCTGGATTGTTAATATTAAAATTTAATGTAAAATGAGAAATTTTATGTTTTTCACTCTCAGAATTGTAACTTTCTTCAGACTGAGGAGATAGGAACAAATGAATGTAAATCTTCTACAAATAGGATAAAAAGTACACACAGAACATATTGTCATTATGAGTTTAACATTAGTTTAATGCAATTAATTAATTATATATACAAAAGAAATTAATATACATATTTGATACTTTTAAACATACATATTAAGTTACACATATAGAGAACCTGAAGTATATATATAATCTTATTTAGAGCTAGCCTGAGAATGGCAAAGACTCTTTGTAAAAATCAAAACATTTTATCTACTTGCTAAATGTAACTATGTTTTTGCATTGTTGTTGTTTTGTTTTTGTTTTATTGCCAAAATTCCTGTAATTTGTAGGGCTTGCGCCCACAACCATTTTAAAATATAAAAACCACCTCTGATACATCCAACTGATATATAACATAAATATTGAATTAAAGTACTTTAAATTCATATTTTAAAAATTATAAGCTAGTAAAAATAATATGCTTTATTTTATTAGGGATTTTTTTTAAATTTTACCTTCATAAAATATTTGAATTATGTTGGTGCAAAGTGCCAGAATATGTGGGGAGGGAAAAGGATGATTTGGCCAATATGAAGTATCATCCAAAAGATGCAGAAGTCTGATCAAACCAAGATTATAATTTTCAAATACTAAAAGAATATACTATATGCCCATATGAAATAAAGCATATTATTTTTACTAACATAATTTCCAAAATATGAATTTGAAGTACTTTTATTCAATATTTATGTCATTTATCAGATGCATGTGTCCTCAGTAGTTTTGGCTGGTCTTTAGATCTCAAAATGGTCATGAGTGCAAACTAAATCAGCACCAGTAATTCAATTATAGATGCACTGATTGTGTGTTGACTGATTTTTCAACTACGTAAAATGTATATATAGATATCTAAAGTTTTCAGTAATTTTGTCGTGTTAATATCAAATGTGATAATGAGATTAAAATTTTCATAAATTAAAAAAATTATTATTATTTAGTGTTATATTATTGTATTTATTATGCTTTGATCAATATTGTAATTGTAAGTTATATTTAATTTTGTAAGTTTTGACATTAAAAGACTTTTTCCCTCCTGCATTTTCACAAGAAAACTTGAAAATATGGTTATAAGCATTTAATCTGTTTGGCAAATATCTTGTTGTTTATTCATTTATTTTTATAAAATAAATCCAAAAATTAAAACACATATACTAAAATAAAACAAATAGATATTGAAATAAATAGGTTTTTTTTGTCAAGCGTTGGTGGCCGAGTGATCAGCACACCCGGACGATGCTTTGACACATGAAAAATAAATAAATAAATAGTTTTTGAAACAATAATTAAATAATAACTTTAAACAAAATGTGTATTTAGTAATTTAAGTGGAAATTTATTGAATTTGAAATTTTTTAATTTTTTTTTCTTTCAAAAGTTTTCATGTTATTTTTAGAACAATTCTGCCAAAATACTAATAGAAATAGGAAATTTCTGCAAATAAGATAATTTTTTTAAATATCAAAGTGTTTTTATTATATGTAAAAGAAACCACACTTACACACACATAAAAACGTTGTATCAAGTCTCTTCCCTTATTTTCCCTAGGGTCAACTTTGATATTATATAAATAATTTAACTTTTAGCTTAATTATCTGTTTACTAAAAGTATTATATACAACCAGTGTATGATTCTCTGGGATACAATATCCAATAGCATCTCTCATTGATTCACCTCAGATGTCTGTACAGTCTTATAGCTCCTTCTCCATTGTGATGAGAAAAGAAAATCTTTCTTTATTCCTTAGATAACAACTTGTCTCTATTATCTTTTCTGGAATACAATAGTTATAACAAGGCTGACAGAACTCAGACTTCTTTAGCAATATTTAGGTCAACTTTAACCAGCATATCAATTAATTCATTAAAAATAGTTCTTGTATTTGTTTAAAAACCCATTCATAATCTGTCTTGCATATACTTGTTAGTGTTTTCTATCAACAATATCATATTCCTTCAATAATACAATATTTACAATATTAGTTAATTTTTTATGTACATATTATTCCACTACTAATAACTAGACTTTATTATATATAGTCCAATATTTTAAATGTTTATACTTACATTATTTATTTGTTACATTTTAAAGTCATTTACATGCATCTACACTTTATTTTAAGGTTACATTATGTTGGATAACTAGACAAAAACAACACATTTTGTTCTACTACTTAATAAATGATGTACACTTTTCCTGAATAGAGGAATATTTGGAAAGGCTTTCAAATGATCAAAAGTTACTAAATATAAGTTTAAAGTATCATTTATTTTCTCAATTTTAAATCAGTAATTTAATAATTTGTTAGTGATATTCAAGATAATAATGGCTATTGAAAAATGCATAGACCTTTACTATATTGATAAAAAAATGTTTACTCATTTACATTATTAAAACTTCAGCAATAAAGTATATGTTATATTTCTTTATCACATTATTTAAGTTTACTGCATTTATATAAAATAAATACAATTTATGAAGCAATGTTGTTTTAAAAAAATTAGATAGTAGTGTCATTAATTCAAAAATAAACTTTGATAACATATGACCAACTGCATCAAAAATAAATTTTAAAATGGCCCCTGTGTTGTGTTATTCATTTTTAATTTTATAATACATATTGCAATTATTTGTTTTTTCTTCTTGTTTTATTTTAATTAATGAATCATGAATTAGGAAATATTTTCTCACTATGTACGAAACAAACTACTAAACTGTCAATGACAAAATTATAAACTTTTTTTTTTAAATTATAGCTACTGAAAATTTTTTTATACAATTTATTTATTTATTCACAGATTAGTAATATGTTTAGTAAAATGTTTATTCATTAATTAACTTTTTTTTTTCAGCTTAAGCTTTATTTTTTTAATTGAATTTTTATATATTTTCAATTTAAAGCAGCAAATTATTTTTTTCCCCATAGGAATTCATTATTTTATTCATTAAAAAAAATACAGAGTTTATAGAATAATTATAAGATCTTCCACAGAGCAAAAGTCACATATATATACACCAGATGTACCCGACCTATAAAGTCTGTAGATTTTTTAATTGATTGCTTTAACAAATTTTTTTAAGATTTAATATAAATTAAACAAAAGATTTTAATATATAAAGAAATGTGAGAAATATATCTGGCAAAGGTATTAATACATCTAGCTTTATTAACAGTTCTGTGTACGAGGCTAAAGCCCAACTACACAAAACTATTAACAAAGATAAATTAAAATTAAAATTTTTAAATATATATGTTATATTTGATATGTGAATTTAACAACAGTATGGAGAACTATAAAAATTGTGGTTTAATAATGGTGGAATTACTTCCTTCACATAAAATATGCTTTAATAAAAAATATGGATTATTAAATACCAAGGATGGAAATACTTTATTTGCATAAAATGCTCATAATATAAATTACAGTTTAGTTGATATATAAAACAAATATAAACATTTTTTTTTTGATTTTTTTAATTGTGAATTTGACAGTGTTACAGACAAACATAATGTTTTTTTTTAAAATTTTTTTGGAAATTTGACTCCTAACAGCCTTATTGACAAAAATTCATTCACATGGATGTTATATATAAGATTACTATTGAACTCGTTTATACAAAAGCCTTTACAGAATTTACTTCACATTTTTGAAGTTTTTTTTAAAAAAAATCATATGAAAAGAAAAAATTGAGAATGCAACATAACCTTAAGCTTTTAAGACTCTAAGAATACAGTTTTTTAAAATATTTGCATATTTATATTTAATGTACACACACACACACACACACACACACACACCAATGACTAAACTTTTATTGACAGTCAGTTCAAAAGCCTAAAACAAAAAATGATTTTAAATTACCAAAATAAAATTAATATATATTCTAATTATTTTAATAATCCTATATATATAAAGCAATGACTGTTAAGATCCAAAAGTATCTAATAATATTTATGAAGAAATAAATTATAAAAGTGCATATCATAATAATTTTCAAGACAGATTTATTAAAGTCATTTTAACAATATTATAAATAACCTGTTTGTATTAATGCTGATCTATCAGTTAAACAAAATTTGTCTGACTGATACATTAGCATTGTAAGAGGTATTATTTATAAATTTATTAAAATGATTCCAACAAGTCTGATAAATATATTATCATGTGTGCTTTCAAAGTTTATTTCTCCATATAATTATTTATTCAATAATAGTTTTCTTTACATATCTTTTTTTTTACACATCATGAAATCATTTAACATTTAGAGAAACCCAATATCAATAAAAATCAACAATTTCAATCTGTTGTCAAGGCAACCTCATTTTTTACAATAAAGATGGTATATATATATTTCATCGTGTATTCCACAAAATATTTCAACCATTGTTTAAAGTCACTTTCAATATTTTTTTAAATTATTCTAATATATATACCATACTAATTAAATAACAATCTTGAAAATAATCATAGAATATAATTGAAATGTTAGATGAATACATAATAATATACATGTACATAATTGAATCATTAAATACAAAATAAGTTTTATAAAGAAAATTGTATTATTGAATGAACAAACTATTTTTTTGAAAAAAGTGTAGATTTTGTATTTAATTATTTTTAAAATGTTCTTTTGAAAATAAATTTATTATTTCATTGTAAACAAGGTTCTTTACTATTTGTTTAAGAAAGATAGATTTGCTCAAATTAATAATCCAACTTGTCTTATTCTTATCAAAGATAATGTTTCATTACATTCGCAAGTTCTGAAAACCAAAGCTGTAAATATTGAATGAAATTAAATTAAACAGGTAATTATTTTTCCCCTTTTATTTTGCAATTGAAAATATTTCAATGATTTGAGTTAATAAATTATTTTATGGGTCTGAAAACACTGAAGTTTTAGAGAACCAAGAAGCACTGTAGACAATGTAAGTGAACGTGTCACTTGGCATTTGACTCATTTAGTTGAAATATTCTACCAAAGCGTGCACACATTGGCATGTGCTATATAATGCTATGAAAGAGTTATTCTTAGTAATAAAAATTGTAAGCCTCTGAAATGAAAACTAATATTAAGCAAAGATGTGTACTAATTGTAGACTTTGTTATGATACTGGTATTTAAAATGGGTTATAGGTGGCTTCAGTAAGTAAACATTAAAATGTTATGACAGCTTTGATGCTGAAGGTTTTTAACTTATAAATAAAAGCAGAACTGTGAACTTCATTTTTTTTTTTTTGCCTTTTTGACTTCCAATATATTGATAATTATGTTATTTTTAACCAATAGTCATTATAATTTATAGATGATTTATCATCCAGAGATTTAACACTAATGTTCTTAATAAAATCCAGGACCTTGTTATGCATTGATGACTTGGCTTCAAATTCTGGCTAAATAAACTTGAAATTAATTCAATAGGTCTGGGATTTTTAGTTATCCAATTGATAAAGTTAAATGCTCTAACTATCCAATATTGGTCAATAAATGGGTATTTAAATATTTTTACAGGAAGGTTACAATGAGAATGGAGACCCAAACTCTCTCTGTTTAAAATAGAAAAACCTAGTGAGTACTTCTTCACTGCTTCACTATGAGAGACCATTAGAAAAGTTTTCATCCTGCTATGTTTTATCTTTAAAACATCAAAAGTTTAAAAACAAAAAAAGTAACATATCTTCAATTAAAACATTAAATAGAGATGATTTTCTGAAAATGCAATTCACAATTCCATGGAGAAGAACATAATATTTAATACAAGTCCAACATTTTATTAAAAGTTTAAATAAAGATCACTTTTTTAATAAAAAAAAATTATTTTACTAGCGTAATTATCTTCCTTCTAGAGGCATCTACCAAAACTGCAATGGAGATAGGAATTTTTTTAGCACTATATAGTATTCCTTGATTACTGTAGCTTTATAGAGTGAGAATAATTGCTTTTGGAAACATATGGATAATCAAATAAAAAAGTTATTGATATTAATTTTGGTTTAAACTTCCTAATCAAAAGATAAAAACAGTTGTAATTGTCAAAAAATAGATGAAAATTTATAGAAACTCACCCAAAGTCCAATCTTTATAATTATGCAAATTATCTGGGGTTCAAAACTTTAGGATTTTAATTTATTTGCAGGATATTACTTTAAGTAATATAAAAGAGTAAAGATGGTTATAAATACATAAGAACACTGTTTTTACTTTCTAATTCTATTCTTCATTGATGAAAGTAAAAGCCAGAACCTTGTCTAAAGTTGGAATTTTATAACACTGCACTATCTGATATCAATTTATTACTCATATTTAGATTGTAATGTTTTAGAAAAGAGTGATGCTAATTGCTTTTGGAAGCATATAATAAATCACAAAAGAATTGATATTATTGTTATGTTGGAATTGACAGAGTAAGGATAACAACTGCTTCTGAAATCGTATAAGTGGTCATGTGATAAATCCCTTATGCTGCAGAGAATTTCAATGAGCTCAAGAATTGTTTTATATTCTTACTTATATGCTTCCAAGAGCAGTTGGGAATTTGCTGTTAACTGAAAAGAACCTCTATGATTCCTCTTTGAAGCATTAAAAAAGTCAAGCAGGATAAGCTTTTATTACCCACTTCTATATGTTCTTGTCATTGCAGCTCTTATTACTATATATGATTATTTATATAGTATGCAAACATGGATGGGCTGCTCCCAATGCATTTAGCCACCATGATGAGTTTATTGCATTTTACCCCTGAGTTTAACTCTAAAAAACACCATAGTCTTTTTTCTCAGTTGTCTGATAGCTTTTAACTGAAATATCAGCTGTTTTTTTAAAGGCAGAATGGATGTGTGTGAATAAACTTTTTTTAAACAGTTATTTACAATCCTGACAAAACAAAATTATAGCCCTTATTTTCAGGAAACTATGAAGTTACCAACCAAGGCAGTAGCAGGGAGCTGAAAATGGAGAGTGCTAAAATCTCCTAATTGTGAACCTAGACTGTCATTTAATGACTATTTTTTATTAACTACTTACAACTGCAGATAACTTTCACTTAAAGGGAGATTGCATGAATTAAAAAAAGAACTGTCTAATATTAAATGGAGTGTTGTACTTTGTAAACATAGAAAAAAATGCAGAGGCAATTGATTTAAAAAATAAACATGAACTATATACTACCAAGGCATAAGTGGAGCAGGATTCATAATAAATAAAAAGTGAAAGATTGCTAGCTTAATGAAAGATACCAAATGCAGATAATTCATATTTATGCACTAACAAGTTCTCATTATGATGAAGAAGTAGAGACTTTTTATAAAGATGTATAAAAGCTTTTGATCAGACAAAACAATATTTTAAAATGTTGTAGGAGACTTTAATGCTAAAATTGTAAATAATTGAAAGATGAAAATGCTATGGGTAAATTTGGTTATGATGATAGAAATGAAAGAGGACACAAATTTGTGGAATTTACAGAAAAATAAAAACTTTATATTACTGATTCTTTTTTTGAGAAAAATAATAAATGGAAATAAACATGGAAGCATCTGAATAAATACAGTAATTGGATTATATTTTGATTAACAGAAAGGATGCATTTCAAGATTATAATTATCTTAATAAATTCAACACAGGAAGTAATCATTGATTTGTGAGATGCAAAATATTGGTTGATGCATATTAACCTTTGGAAACAATTCTAATAATTTTAAATGTGAGCTAATGGATTTTGAAGATTGTTCAGATTTGAATGCAATCAGTAGAAAGATAACTGGTACACTTTTAAAAATGGCAAAAAAGATAACTGGTACAAAAAAGGACAATTTATAAAGAAAAGAAGGAATGTGAAAATACAAAAATTATCCATTAGAATTTTGTAAAATAGTATAAAAGAGTTATAACATATTAAATAATCTCAACCCCACCACATTTTTTTTTTAAAATGGGGCACAAGAAAAGACAAATTACTCCCAAGGTGTATTTCATGCTAAACCAACTCTCATCAGTTGGCCCAGGTTATTATCAAAACAGTTAATAATGATATAAGAAAATATAATGCAAATTAGCAAGAAAACTTATAGAAGAGAACAAAGGTATTAAAAGGGTAAAACAAAATCTTGGTATTGGTAGGAAGGTTATTTCAGCAATACGAAGAAAAGATGGAACTATTACTAAAAAGAGAGATGATACTATGAAATGTATAGAAGAATTTCATGAAGAATTATATAGCATTAAAGAACAAAAAATAATTTTCCCTATAATTATCACATTTGTTCAATATTGTCCAGCATTTTAAGTGAAGAAGTGAGACATATACAAAGAAGGGAAAAGTTCCAGGTAATGATGGAATTATAATTAATATTTTAAAAGATGCAGGTAAAGAAATATAAAAATTGTTATCCAAGTTATATACCAAATATCTAAATAAAGATATACCAGATGATTGACAGAATGTAGAATTAAATTTAAAAATTAAAATAAAGAAAATACAACACCACTATCTTCTTAACTCTTCCCCAAAAATTTACCACCAAAAAACACATTGTGAATTTTAACCAACAAAAAGACCAAGATGGTTTTAAATGTAGTATCAGCACAGTTGGTCACATCCAAGTATTAAGAGAAATATTTAGAAAGGACCAATAAATTTGAATTTGCATTGTATTTTGGATTTGTAAATTATGAAAATTTGGCATTTCTTCAGTGATTAAAACATTGGATTATTAAGATATAGATCCATAAGACTGTCATATTCTGAAGAATGTTTATCAAACTGCAACAGAAATTATTAGATTACATAGCAATACTAAGAAGAATGTCATTGAAGAAGGCATATGATAGAATGATTCCATATCTCCAAAGGTTTTACAGCAGTTTTATAAAAAATATTTTGTGGAATAAAATGACAAATTAAGGGAGATAGAGCAAATGATTGTTTAAGTGATCTATATTTTTCAAATGATGTAATTGTTTTTGCAAATAATGCTTTAGAGTTACAAGAAATGTTACAAGAACAGATGAAAGTAAGAACTGGGACTAAAGACAAATGCTAAAAGGACTAAAGTAATGTTCAATTGATTTTTTCAAAAGAAAAATAAAGATTGATAATGAAGAATTAGAAAGGAGTTACCAAGTACAAATACTTCAGTCAGATTATTAATTCGGATGGAAAGACAATGAATGAAATTAATCACAGAATTAAATTTGAATGGTGTGCTTTTGGTAGAAATAATTTAAAAGGAAATATGTCTATGTGTTTGAAAGGGAAGATTTTTAATAGATTTACCATTCCTTGCTTATGGATCTAAGGCTAGAATATTTAACTGATGGGCAACATAAAGATTTCAGACTACTCAATGAAATATGAAGAGATATATATTAGAAGTAACAAGAAGCAATCAAAAATAAAGCATATGGATAAAAAAAACAATCATCATTGAAAGTATTAAGAGACTGAAGTGGGACTCGGCTACACATATTTCTAGAAGAGATGATAATAGATGAATGGTTAAAATCTTAAACTGTATTCCAAGAGTTTGTAAAATAAAAAAGTGATTACATTTGAGATGGATGGATAAAATAAAAAAGTATGCTGGGGTGATGTGGAAAAGAGAGGGTAGAGATTGGAGAAACTGAATTGAACTTGGAGAAATCTTCATTCTACAGTGAATTGACAATGATTGAAAATGATGATATTGATGATGATGGGAAAATCACATGGCCTTGGTGATATAATAGAGTTAGCAGCTCTTTTTTCTTTTTAATAAAAAACAGCTTCTGTTTTATATGTATCTAATGTTTATATATATATAATGTTTTTTTATACATATATATTTGGTTTTACCTTTAAACTGCAATAGGTAATATCGAATTATACATTTTAAAATGACAAAAAGAAATAAACATATTTATTTTGTAAAGATGTTTGAATCTGAAAAAACATGCGAAATAAATTTTATCTTTGTTACAGCAGATCCAGTTATCAATTGCAGAAGCTGTTTTATTTAAATTTTAAAGGGTTCAAACTAGACCTAGTAGGATACTGATTGACAGAGAGTAGTGCCAAGGTTAATTGTATAATCAATTCTTTTGTTTATTTCTTTGATTATGGCAGTTTTCTACCTAGTAATACTAAGTAAGATAATAATGTTTTTTTTTTTTCTTTTCTGGTTTATAATCAAGAATAAATAAATTCCCATGTTTTCTGGATAATTGTTTCCTTTTGACAGGCATGAAAAATTGTTTGCTAAATAGTATCTATCATTCATTTAATACTTCTTGAACACATAAAGCTTACGTACACCTTAATAAAGATAAATATGTTAGATGAATTGTGAGATGCTTTCTTTGTTTTGTTAAAAATGTCTCACCAAACAGTGTCTAACAAAACAAGGCTAATAGCTTTATTGTATAGGAATTCGTAAGAAGTTTGAATGCTAGACCTCTGATCAAATCAATTCTGAGACCCCCCAATACCATGTCAGATACTCTATTGCTGCACCTAACTGTACAGAGTATTATCTGATAATAGAATAAGATAGATGGATATGGGATATCTAAAGTGCATTAGTGCTCTTCAGGCAAATGTTGAAAGTAACCTGGAAATGACATTATAGTTTGGTATATAATTCACTTGGCCAAAAAGGTCATAACTGAATACACTAAATAAATAATTGCTGGCCTAGTATCATTTCTTTATAATTATAGCAGAAAAAGTGGTTGATTTCAAAATCTGAGGGCAATAGTATGGATGATATAAAAGAAACAAGAATTCATTGATTATTCAAATTTATAATAAATTGCTCTAGAGTAAACAGATTTGCTCCAAATGCAGATCAAGAAATTTATTGATATCTAATGGTAATATGCTCTTTACAGTTTCATGCATCACAGCATGATGGACCTGAAAGTTAAATGATTTGAATTAATGTTTCATTTTGACTTTGGTGCTTAAACATTATATGACTCCCTCCCTCAAGCAATAACCAACTCAGTTATTTTTATTAAAGTATGATTTTTCTTTTATATTATAAAAAAAAGGTCTGTTAATGTTTTATGTTATATGACGTTTGAGTACTGGCCGTAACAGAGCTAAGCTGTGATTTATAGATTTACCTTCCAAGTCTACTATTGCGCGAGACTTGGGGGGGGGGGTTGCAATTAACACCTACACACACAAAAAAGTATTATATATGTTTCCAATCTAATTCTGATACTGCTGTTTTTCATTAATAGTGTGGTTTTGGTCCAGAAGCTCCGAGAGCAACAGCAAAATAATATAATGGATATATATATACTACTTGCATATGTAATGTTTTTCTTGTGACCCTAACTAATGATAATAAAATAAAAGGGCAATGTATGCAGCAGAGATATACATACATTTGTGCATGTCAGTATATGTTAGAAAAATATTTAAATGTAATTATTATTATCACTCATCTATTCAGCAATAAATTTGAAGTAAACAGATTACAATCTTTTTTTTTCTCAATTAATGTATTGGATTTTTGTTAGGCCTGGGAATGCAATCAAGAATTTAAACAGCTGTACAGCTTCTATCTGTCAACACCCCACCTCCCTGGCCATAATTCATAAATCTTTTTCCTTCTTTATTTTTACACTTGCTCGCTGAATGCCTTGCATTATAATCTGAATGAGAGGTCAGCTTGCTGCTAGCATTGGATATGAAGGGAAGCTATTCTCAACTGCTGATACTTAGAATCAATTAGAACCTTTCCTCATGTTGCATGGTATTTATGTTATATTAAAATAATATCTAAATCTGTTAATTAAAATTTTATTTTGAATTGATCATATTTTAGTTTTGATGACAGCAATCTTTTTATGGCCTGGGAGAAAAAATAACAGCAAGAAAAATATTTTTACTTCTTTGAAGGAATGAAGAAGAAAATGTCATTATTCCTGTTTTAAAAAAAAAAGATTAGTTGGGAAATTTTTGTGCAATGTGTAAGAGGGTTAGAATGAAATAGGGGAGGGGTGCAGATTTAGTAAATGCTTTCTATGAGAATTATTTTACTTATATTTCAATATTTTTGCACTCATTTTATTAAAATGTGTGTGTTGTAAATGATTAGTAATAATCATTATTGTATTTATCAGAGGTGGATGGTGTCAAAGTTGTGAGTGGAGTGAGTTTGATAATGGTAAATAAAAATGAAACAATTTACTATAGATAAATACTCTTCATATAATAGAGATATATATGGGAAATAGTGACCTGGGCCAACTGGTGAGTGCTGGTTCAGCACGAAATGCATCTTGGGGGTCATTTGTCTTTTATTGTATCTTTATATAAATTTAAAAAGAATGGGGAAGTATGGAAGTTGTTTAATATATCTATAAAGTATATATTATATAAAATAGTAGCAAATACCTAATAAAATAATGTAAACACTGATACATATGCATTTATTTTCATTTAAATTTAGAATTATTTTTAAAAAGTAATCTTTAATCGAGTTATTTATTTTGTTACAGTATTATAAATAAACTAATTCCTCACATGATCACTATTTCTTATGCTAGCACTAGAAAGGGATTTTATGCACAAGCCTTCTGGCATCCATTGATTACTCAGGTTGACACTGAGTGGCACTACTGTATGGAGAGTTTTGCCTGTTTTAATAAACTAATTCCTGTTATTATTAATCTCCCTTCATGTCTGCGCCCCCTCTCCCGCATTTTATTTTAATATTAAATAAAATAGCACTTCTCAACTATATTGGAGATCTAAAACAAAAAAAAATTGTTATTCTATATTGAAAGTTTATTTTTAAAACCAATGAGAGCAAATTAAAAAACAAAGTTGTCTGAACGTCAAGCGTTTTTAGCCGAGAGGTCATCACAGCCCCCTTGCAAGCGGTTGTGGGTTCGTGTCCCAGCCGATGCTATGACATATGAAAAAAAAAAAAACAAAGTTTCTCATTTGTAGCATAGTTAAGTTAATTGCAACAAAAGAGTAAAAATTGTGTGCTCAAAGATTGTGTTTTCCATATACAGTATGAGAAATGCATATTGACCCGTAACTGTGTAAATTCGATTTTAAAACATATGAGAATAAATGAAAACATGGTAATAGCTTTTAATGTTTGATATATGGTTATGTCATCCATCACAGAATAGCCAAAGGTTATAATAATCTGTAGCACACTTTTTGCATGAAAAAAAGTTGAATTTGTTAATTTAATCATGTAATACATAAATAATATGCATTGATTATCAATTATGTATAGCATCTTAAAGTAAAAAAAAAACTACAATTCTATATTAAAACTTTATTCTAAAAATAAATTGAACCAAAAAAAAAATTTCAATGATTTTGATTACATGGGCAAAGTTAAGATTATGATCTTCATATTCCAAAACTTACATTTAGACTATAGTTTTTCTATTAAAAAGTTGAAATGTTAAAAAAAAAATTCATGACCGTTTAACCATCATTAATACTCAGAATATATAATCAAAAAATTTGCAATGGTACTGATTTAATATGCGCTCATGGCCATTTTGAATTCTAAGAACTACCCAAAACCCCCGCTGACACATCCAAGTGATTTGCAGTACTAATTTAGTATACTAAACTGTTATTATCAAATGTCAACAGAAAATAGATGAATCGGGAAATATTTGATCACTTTTATTTGGAACCACAATTTAGTATATTGAATTTTCTGCCACATACTGAACAACTTTTTTTTTAATCGGATAAATATATATGCAATTAATTTATTTATTTAGTTTAAGTAATTTTTTGAAGCAACATTTATTTTATAAAATTATTTTTAATATTGTCCATTTTTAACAAAATATTTGCTAATAAATTACATTTCATTTTATCTGAATCTTTTTGTTAAAATATTCAATAATAAGTTGTTTTATTTTGTTCATTTAATAATATTTAAATTTAATTTTTTTATTTACCATTTTTTTTATAGCAATAAATATTGAAATGTTTTCTAAATGACTGTAACAATTCCATCACTGAAATGTAATAATTTATATGGATACTTTTATATTATCCTGTTTACCAAGCTTGGCAGCCATTTTTTTAATTATATAGTTTCAGGGTCCTACAAGTATTCATTTACGTTTTTTTTTTTCCAATTTTATTTTAATTAATATGTGTTAGTTGTTAAATTTAAAAAAATAATAAATGAATTATAAATTCCATTCTGAAGGTTTATTTCAATTTTTTTAAATATATATTATAACTTGTAAATACCAACATGCTCCAAACATTATCATAATTTGTTTACATCCAGTATTTTTATTGCTACCATTTTAGCAAACTGATGAATGTTTGGAATCTTCATTTGACAGAACAGCATGCAGTGAAGTATTTCCAAAGGTACAGGATCCTGCCTTCACAAAAAGTCTGCATTAATGGGTATGATATGACACTTGACTTTTCTTATATTTTTATGTTATTAAGTTTACTTATTATAAAAAATTAATAATAAATAAAGTGGAAATATTATAATTAATTTTTGCCAAATTTTTATTTTTAAAAATAATAATAATAAAATAACTAAATATTATATATAACTGCTTTTTATTTTATATAGCGCTATGTTTATAAATTGTAATAAACTAAAGATCAGCCTTTCAAGCTAACGTACATGCACTTTTTATGAATATTAATACTAATAAATGAATACTTTCACTTCCAACATAAGATAAAGTCTTTTCAAAAGAATAGAATGAATCCATCTATTCTTTCAACCCAAATGTTTATATATGGGTGAATCTTAAGTACTGGAAATGAAAGCATGAGGATAAACCAATCACTTTAAATTACTTTTTACTATGTCTTAATGAATGACGCCCATGAAATTTTCTAGAATTTACAAAATGTCATACATAAATGAAACTAAACATATGTAAATGAGGCGTTTATTCAGACATAGTAAAAAGTAATTTAAAGTGCTTGGTTTATCCTCACGCTTTCATTTCCAGTACTTAAGATTTGCCCATATATAAGCATTTGGGTTGAAAGAATAGATGGATTCATTCTATTTTTTTGAAAAAACTTTATCTTGTATTGGAAATGAAAGTATTCATTTATTAGTATTAATATTCATAAAAAGCGCATGTACGTTAGCTTGAAAGGCTGATCTTTAGTTTATTACAATTTATAAACATAGCACTATATAAAATAAATGCCTCATTTACATATGTTTAGTTTCATTTAAGAATGACGTTTTGTAATTTCTAGAAAATTTCATGGGCGTCATTCATTCAGACATAGTAAAAAGTAATTTAAAGTGATTGATTTATCCTCACGCTTTCATTTCCAGTACTTAAGATTTGCCCATATATAAGCATTTGGGTTGCAAAAATAGATGGATTCATTCTATTCTTTCGAAAAGACTTTATCTTGTGTTGTAAGTGAAAGTATTCATTTATTAGTATTAATATTCATAAAAAGCGCATGTATGTTAGCTTGAAAGGCTGATCTTTAGTTTATAACTGCTTTTTATAAGCCATTTTGTTTTAAATATTTATTGTATGCCTGTGAAACTGTATAATTAAAAAATATCTGCCATGTTTGGTAAACAGGATAATACATAAGTATTTTTATATGCAATACTAATACACCTAGGTCTCATTTTACGCAGATTTATTTAATGCGATTTTGAAGTTACATGATTCATATTTCTTCGGAAGTTGAACTCCAATAATGCGCTATTACTTTAAATAATAAATTTCATGCACTTATGTCATATTGAGAGTAATAGCACATTATTGGAATTCCACTTTCAACTTAGTAATTTTAATATTTTCAGTGCTTTATAACAGTACGATTTTATGCAATAATAAAATTAAAATCATGATTTCCACATTTTACGTATACCCACATCAAATTTTACAAGATTATAATGTAAATTTGTTCAAACATTGGGCGTGTTAATTTTGCATTTTAAATCACATTCTGTTTTTGCTTTTTAAAAAAGAACGTAATCAATTATTAATCATTTAGTGTCTGCAAGTTTATTTTTAAAAGGTGAGTAATAGCACTGGGCACAATTAAATTTGACAATTAAAAATTAAAATCTGATTTTTAATTGTAATTAACAATTTAAAAATTACTTAAGGCGACCTGAAATTAATGTGAGGTGAAATGAAATTTGATTTTTAAATGGAATTGAAATTAAAAAATTAAAGACAAAAATAAGAATTTAATTTTTAGTTGTTAAATTAATTACTAATTACATTGTCATCAGAAAACCATTAACACAACATGAGAGTGAAGTTGGCACTAGTTGTATTTCCTCTTGTGAAGAATCTGATTTTTTACCAGTTTGCAAATGAACCTGTTTATCGGCAAATAGCGATAATAATTAAAACGTGTATAAAGAAAATGTAAATTACTGTAAATTATGCATAAAAATATATTGTTCCATTAAACAAGTTCTTAGAATCTCCTCCCTACTCCTCCTCACCAAAAAAGAATAAAAATTTCCCCCCTAAAAAAAAATCTCCCGAAAGAAAAAAAAAAAAAATACAAAAACATATTATTGTAAAAATTTTTTCAATTTTCCTCCCTTTTTATGTGTTAACAATAATTATTTTTAAAAAAAAAATTTGTTGAAATGAAATGAAATATATTGTTTTGAATAAAATTAAATATTATAGTTAAAAAAAGTTTGTCTTGTATCAATTTTTTCCAAATTTGAAATTTTTTATTAGTCATATTTTATTTCCTTATTTTTTTTTGCGCGAATTTTAAAGTAATTTTACGTTGGTGCTTTGCTTTTATGTGATTTTTGAAAAATCACAGTCCATATCCCCCCTTTTTCAAGGTAAGTTACGTCTATTTTTGTGTGATTTCTTTTGCGCGTGTTTTCTGAGGAACCGATCGATCGCGTAAAATGAGACCCAGGTGTACTATATATTTCAGTAAAACAGTACAAAGAACGCACTAAAGCTATATTTAAAATGCACCAAGTTTGAAATTAATGTCTTCAATGTTTTCTTCAAAAATATATATTTATAATTTTTAATATTACCATCCAATCTGTGGATTGCTTTTATATTTGTTTATAATTTGAGAGTGTATAAAAATGGTATATTCTTTTTTTTTACTGTTATAATTATATGTATATAATTTAAATGACTTTGTTTCAAATTAATAAAATTTTCAAATTCAAAATGAGTCAAAAACCAAGGGATTTGAAAGGTCGGATCCAAACTGTATTTAAGATTAGCATCTTAACTGCAACTCAGCATATAAATGTTAGAATAAACTTTATCAGTATTTCAGGATTGATTATTAACTAAGTTATAAAAAAAAAAAACCAGTTCAGTCAAGCAGATAAAATTGTTATATTCCATTTGACACCAGAGGTTTCAAACATTATATATCTCCAAAGGTGCCCAGATTGTAGCTCAACCTGTCACTTCCGGTATTTGAGTATCACATAAACATTTGAACAGCTAAACCTTTGATTGTGTGTTGTTTAGTGCATTGGTAGAATGCCTAAAGTTAGGCATTTCCTGAATTAAACTTTAATCCATCATTTCAGAGGCTCAGACATCACTTCATCTCCTGCGAAACTAAACATTCAAATATTTTTTAAGGGAATACTATACAATGGCAAATTACAAGTAATTGTGAATAAGTATTATCACATGATTGTAGTATCTGACTATTTAATAATAAATCCATATGTAGTTTAGTGTATTGATAGAGCAGTAGATGCTGGAGCTCAAGGCTTTTGGAATGTCTTCATTCTGCTGAATCCAGTCTCCAAATTGCTTATGATGTTCTAAACAGTTACCATTCAATTATTTTACTAATGTCATGTAATGCAAGTCTTATAAATATTGTCTTCTTTTTTTTCCATTGTGTTAGAAAGGCTATTTATCTTTTATATATTCTGAAAAGTGAAAAACTTCATCGCATATATTAATTTTTCAATACGTTTCTTCTTTTTTTTAAGTTTTGACTATAATTTTTCTTATGTTCTAGAATAAAATTATCACATATGTTCATAAAAACATCCTCATTTATAATTTATTTTGCTCTAAATTTATTTCAAATATAACTATGCCATGCAATATTCTTAAATATAATTTAACATTTATGATTTTCTCTTTACATATTTAGTAAATATTTCTACTTCCCTTAATTTTGTTGGTTTCTCTTTAACATGTATTTTTATAGTGTTCTTGTTCAATAGTTGTGTAAATGTCATTATTACCCTTACAGTTTCATTACTAATAGTAATTAAAAATCAAATAATTAATGTGCACTTGTGATCATCTGTTTTGTTATTATCGTTTACTTTTAATCTAAGTAAAAGTCTAAATTTTTGAATACAAGTAAAATTTATTTTTAAAACATAAAAATTATATATGTAATGAAAATTCATTAAAATTATTGAACTTATATCAGACGGCTTGAAACCAAAACAGAGTAGTAAATTAAGTATAGTGATAAACAACATTGGAAAACTTAGAGGTATAAGAGCTTTTTACAATATACTTAACCATATAGTGTGATGTAGACTAAATATGACACCCAAAATAAACCAGTGCCACCAATAATGATAGAACTTATTTTCCAATTACTATAACTGCTTTTAGACATAAATAAAGAATAAATCATTCTGCTTTTGGACATAAATAAAGAATAAATCATATAGTGATTGATCTAGAAAAATGATGTCCAACTAATTTCAGAACTGGAAAAAAATAAGTTGAAACTAATATGGTTTATAATCATCAACATTTTCAACCATTATCGATCCACTGCAGAATGAAGACCTTTTCAAGTTCAATACATATTCTCTAATTTCTAGCCTATCTTCTCCACATCACCCCAACATACTTCCTTAATTCATCCATCCATCTCATGTGTGCTCTTTTTCTAGGTCTTCTACAATTTATTGGAAACCAGTTTAAGATTTCAACTCTCTTCTAGCAATTTGTTCAGCCCATCTCTTCTTTCAATGATATCAGTCATACATGTTTGTTCTCTCAGTAATATATTTCATTTTTGATTTCTTCTTCTTACTCTTAACATACATCTTTCCATACTTTGTTGAATGGTCTAAAGTCTGTATTGTTCTTCTGTTAAGTTTCCAAGTCTCAGATCCATAATTAAGAACTGGTAACACATTTATTAAAAATCTTTCTTTTCAAACACACAGGTATATTTTCTTTTGATAGTAAGTTATTTCTACCAAAAGCACTCCAACCAAGTTTAATTCTATGATTAATTTTATCCATTATGCTTCTTTCTGTAATAATAATCTGATCAAGATATTTGTAGTTGTTAACTTCTTCTAACTCATCATTATCAATCTTTATTTTCTTATTTTGAGAAAATCCTTTAGTATTTTAACATTTAGCTTTAATTCTACTCCCTTACTTTCATCTGAGAACTCATGCAACATTTCCTTAAACTCTAACGCATTATTTGCAAAAATAACTACATCATCTGCAAAATCTAGGTGACTTAAATAATATATTTATTTTTTTCTTTCCTCCTATCCACAAAAAAATTTTTAAAACTGTTAAAAATTTTTGGGGGAATGGGGACCCCTTTCAACCTTCTTCATTGTAATTTTTTTAATTTTAATTATTTAATTATTTTTTATTTTGTGTTTGTTGTAAAATTAAAAATTTTTATTTTTTTTTTTTTTTTTGATACCACTGTCTTATATACTACTTGAATCTCTGCTTAGGATCTGTTTTTTTATTATTATTATTATTTCATGATTTAATCGCTTATGCCAATACTTTTTTTCAAATGCAAATAAGTTTAAAATTTTACATAAAGCCTATCAATTACAAAACAAGAAGGATGTTTTAAAATCTACACACAAGTCTAATCTTAAAACTCAGTGATCAAAAAGTTGATAAAAAATTGAAATGATAATTTTTAATTATTATTAGTCTCTGATTATGTGATTTTAATTAAACTCCCCTGTGTAGGTTAGAACAGCTGATAGTGTGACAAGCATTAAAAATTCTCTGGATTGAAGCACAACTTGCCACATCTAGTATTCAAACATCCTATAATCTAGTGAGCAATTAGCTATTATTCAATTAAAAAATTGTTTAAAAAAGCTAATAACTCCTAAAAAATTATTAAACATTTAAAATCAAAACTGTCAAATTATTAATCATGATAAACCAGTATTATTTATTTCACTCTAAACTTGCCACTAATTGTTAAATTGATAATCAGTAGGTGTAAGATATAATTCTTATTAAATCCCTATCCAATGCAATGCTATTCATACTCCCAGAATCTTATGGTCTACTTTGCTGAAGAGTTTTAAATCTGGATCTAATTCAGTTTTTTACTAGCAGCTAACTTTTGTGCTATTAAGTTGTCAACTTGTATTTTAAAAAAATATATTAAGGTTTTAAACCCAAGCCTTTTGCTTTCATAGTTACATAGACCTGATATCATGTCAGTATTGGGATCTTCAGTTTACTAAAAATTATAGGCACTGCTGTTTCTTAGCCAAGATTTGTATAAACAAAACAAAAACATCATATAATTCTAACTCACTCATGCTTTTCAAGATCTGATTATTTATTTCATTTCAGCTTTGGCATCTATTGTAAACTTGAGTAACCAATAGATTGCAAATGTGGTACTTATTAAATCCCTATCCAGTACTGTTCTATTTAGAAACCAGATTAGTATCTGACTTGAGTGCAGCTAGACTTTTCAGGTTTCTTTCCACCCACAAACCATAGTTTGCTCTTTTTTGAACTATCAAGCTAATAGCCAATCCAAATAGGACTGAAATAAAAATTATGTAAGCCTGAGTAATGTAATATAGTGTTATTGCTTTTTTGGTTCATTTTATTTTTTTCAGTACAAGAATGGAATTGAAAAATAAAGAAAATATACATTTTGTCTGTTATTATTATATATATCTTGTTTCTGGGTGAACAATTTATACATGTGGTCTATTTAAGACTGCATCATATTGTGATTAAACTATGTAATAAAAAAATAATCACCTAGATAATTGCTCAGAAGATCATGTGACATTTGGACAACCTGGGAGCAAATTGAGCATTCAACAGTTTTACTCTGTTAATCAGAAGTGAGGGTTTTTTTATTATTATTATCTGCCTGAGAATTGATTTTGAAACCTTCAGAATCTCTCCATCAAATCATTTTTCTGAACATCACAAGACAAAATAGTTAACAAACCTATTGGTTTGTAAACTGAACTACTGATGTTACAACTTTTATCAGTGAAATTAAAATAATGTTAGAGAATTTATAAAGACAATCTTTTTTGAAAAAATTTGTCATCCCCAAAACTAGGAATTTTCATCCACTTTAGTGTAGCATTGCTTTTTAACCTCTAATAAAATTATTGTTACTAAATTCCAGTAGTTTCTTTTATTCTAATACCATTTTTATCATCCTTTCCCCCCAAATCTCAATAAAATTTATTTAAAATTGATGAACTGAAATATCAATATTCTAAATCCAATGTTATTTTTTAAACATTCCAGTTAAGTGATGTCACATAACAAAGTCTAGATAATAATCTGATTCATAACAGCAAAGTGCTTTATAATACTGAAACCACTTGTAAGCCAAACTAACTGTAAAAACTATCATCTTATCAAAAGACTAATTTTTTATTTTAAATAAAAGGTTGTAAAATCCTCATAGATATTTATCTTGCAAAGTCTTTAACAATTCAACAAAATCTCATCAACTATTTTTTCTTAATCGAACATCATCTCAATCCCCTTTTTCATTGTTGCACAACTTAAGCTTAATTCATTACCCACCCCTACCCTGCAGCATTGATTTTTTTATCATCTGGCATTAGAGTTCATTGAAATTGTGATGTAGATTTATAAAATTGTTAAAAATAATTATTTTAAGATAAAAAAGAAATTATGACCAAGGAATAATCATATTTCATTATTTGATGAAGATGCTATATATAATTGAATGGTTGTTTTTAGGCCCATTTTATGCAGGTGTGCAAGTTGTGCAGGGCATAAAGGCATTTCATTAATGGGGGCACCAAATTGCAGCAATAATTAATAAAATTTATATGTAAATGAAAATGCTTATATTTACAAATCCATTCATTGTTAGATACACATTCGGATTAGAAAATGCTTAGATTTATAAATCATTCCATTATTAGAAATATGTTTTGAATATAAATATTTTTTATTTAAATATAAATGAATTACTTTTTTACTTAAATTGTTCAAAATATATCAAATATTGTAAGATAGAAATTCATATAACATTACAAATAGTATATACTCTATCCTTGAGTTACATTGAACAGATGGCACCTTTTACCATGTTAAGCAATAAAATATAAATGTAAATGAAAATGTTTAGATGTCTAAATTACTCCATTGTTAGAAACAAGTTCTGATTGCAAATATTTTTTATTCAAATATAAGAGGAATATTTTTTTACTCAGACTTCTGGCAGTTGCTTGAAGTATACTAAATATTATATTATTATATTGTCTACCATTATGCTAAATCAAACAGACCTGCACTATTTCACTGTGATAATTAATAAATTTATATGTAAATGTTTAGATTTTAAAATTACCTTTATTTAAACATTCTAATTTATATAAAAAATGACCTATTACTATTAATAATTTATTTAAAGATAATCTTATTTAAAACTTCTCATAATAATTATGTATTGTAGATAATTTAGTTTATCATCATATTTGATACATTCTTTTGACATGTGCTTGATATGGCTGTAGGGTTAAAGTATTAGAATCTGAAACATGAGGTTTCTGGATTGATTCTTGTGAAATCTTATAGTTTTTTTTAATATTGCTATTATTATTTTTTAATACTAATATTATTGGTACTTACATATTAGTCTGGCAGTAATGAAAGTTTCCAGCACAAACAAATATATATGTAAAGATCGAATTAAACACATTTACAATATTTTAAGAAGGTAATGAATTAATAAGTGAATATTAGATAGTATTATGATGAGAAGAAAGTTATTAGTCAAAATGTTGTTTTTGCTGCTAATTTATGGCCAAATGATGGTGGTGTTTTGTTCAGGATTGTTGAAAAAGAGTAGTCATTCATAACGGAATGTGGTTTGAAGTAAGAAAGTTCAATCCATACTAGTAATACTAAGAAACAACATTTTGTAAATGGACAGAATTACATGGTTAAATATATGTATATACATATATTATTTTCTTTGTTTACCAATTGTAATAAGTTTAGATTCTTAAAAATTTACTTGTTGGAGGATCATTTTCTCACAAAAAAAAAAAAACATAAATGTATATTTGTTTCATTTCCACTAACTAAAGCTATAGGTGGCCTTTTTTAAAATAAAAAATCTTTGTAAGTTTAGATGGTGGAAATTATTTTTTTACAAAAACATAAATGCATGTTAGTAGATGTTTGTATCATTTCCATTAAATTGAGGTTATTTTTTCAAATAAATATTGTCAGACTAATATATATGTGAAGTATCACCACTGGACTAATACATAAATACCATAATATTTTTTTTAAAATACTGATGTAAATTTTTTGTTTTTATTTATCTGTTTTTTATTCAATTTAGACTGTCAGGAAATTTGTTATTTAGCTAAAATTCATAATTGATCCATAATATTATCGAAATATACAATGGTCCAAATCCCAAAAAAAACAAAATTAGTAAAAAACATTTTTAAAAAAAGATATTGTGTACTTTTCATTAAAACAATATTATCATTTAATGCCATTCAGTTGATAATAACAACTATACATCACTTGTAATCATTCTATTGGGAAAATATCTCTAAAACTCTTTATCTATTCTAATGGAAGAAACCAATCATTTGATTTTTTTAGTTATTATAATCTATCATTAAAAAAAAGAATAAACCATGTAAGTTTGAACATTTCTTTCCTTGAGTTAATGTAACGTAAGTCTTTACAATCCCTAGATATCTGACTATATAGCATTACTAAGTTTTTATAATAAAATAACAAGCATACAAAAAATTAAATTGTGAAATGGTATAAATATTCTATTACTGAAAGAATATTTGAGAAGCTAACTTTGTTAATAAAAAACATAAGGTATACATGAGAGATTCTGATAAACAACAAATAAAAAAACTAGAAATATTTTTAAATAATTAATATGTTAGTTAGAGTTGACCTAGTTAAAGCTGATTGTTATTTATCACATTCTGGCTATGAAAATCTGGAGAGTTGTAAATAAAAAGGTAAAAGTGCAATAATTAAAAAAAATTAATATTCTACTATGTCTTTTGTTAAACAAAATTATTAAATTGAGAGAGTGCAAACTTCTCAAGCGCTTGTGACTATTAGTAACCAATCAGATCTTAAGCACTGGGACAGAGAATTTAACAAGAAAAGAGTGGTTCTCAGTGCTTAAGATATGATGGGAGGCTGATTGTAAAAACTATTTAGGAAGAGTGAAAATGTACCTATCATTTATTTTAAATTATTTATCATGTCATAATAATGACCTGCATTATAATTAGATTTTACTTCTATCTCAATGTATGTCTCTGTAGTATAATTAATCATTGAAATTTATTGTAAGCCCACTGAGTTTAGTCGTTAAGAGTCTCTGATGATTTTGATTTTTTTATCTCTTTTCTATTTCTCCTCATTTTCTCTCTTTTCTTTTCTCGTTAAGAGTCTCTGATGATTTTGATTTTTTTATCTCTTTTCTATTTCTCCTCATTTTCTCTCTTTTCTCTTCTCTCTCACTTTATCTCTTCATTCCTCTCTGTCACATTCTGATTTCTCTCTCTTCCTCATTTCCTCTCCTCTCTTTCTTTTTCTCTTCTATTTTTTTCTTTTTTCTCAACTTCATTCTCCTTCTCTCCCCCCCTCTCGCATTTCTTTGGGTTACAACTGCTCACTTTAAAAGTAAATGGAATGCAGCAGTGAATTAAAGAGATATCTTAATTATTATGTCTTTATTAATTATATATTTGAACATTTCATCGCACTGAAGTAAATTTTTGCATACAAGAGCAAAATGGCTTCTTTCATTTTAATCAAATGAAACATTTTTTCAAACTGAAGGTTTTAATTTAATTGCTTCATAGCAAAAATCATTTTTGCATAGATTTAGGTGCATTTAATAATTTTTGTGCTTAAATGGTCATAATAAAATGCTGCTGTCAAAAAATTTAGACTTATTATTCAATAAAATCTCAATGGACTCATTTCAGAGGCTGGTTATTGTGAAAATTATGATTAAATTACAGTTAGCCAGTCTTGCATTGATAGTCGAGAGGTCAACGTGACTGCCTTGCACTTGTAGGCAATTGCCCAGGTTGCGGGTTCGTGTCTCAGCCGATGCTATGACATTTAAAAAAAAAAATTACAGTTAGCCAGACTGCATCAGTAATGTGAAGATATAATGATAAGTAAAATTGTATTATTTTTTTTAGAAAGAGTAAGAAAAAATAAAAGAAATAAAGACCTGATTATGAAAATGAGTCTTCTCAGACAAACAAACAAAATTAGAATATTTAAATGAGCTTCCAGATTAAAAAAGATGGGTTTTATTGCAAAAATAAATTTTTGAATCAAATTGTTTTTTGGGGTTAAACTTTGTTTATATTACAAAAAGATGTTTTCCAATATTGAAATATTTTAATTTCTAAAAATTTCAGCAATAACATACCCAATCTTTTATTCAAAAATACCATGCAGAAACCGATCAAAATGGGTTGCAAAACAGTTTTGAACACACATCATTTACTGTTTACATATGCATAGTTTATTACTCATATTCATGTGTTTTGCACAATAACTTAATAATACACATATGTGTGTATGCATAAATGAAAAGTCTGCTTTAAATACATTATGAAATCTTTATTTATATATATGGAACCTTGCAAGCAATTTTGTACATCAATTTTTATCTTGGTTGTTTTTTTATTAAAATATATACAGCATATTTAAAAACTTCAACTACTTTACATCAATTAATGTATTATTTATTTTAAACCAATATTTTTTTTTAAAAAAAGCATTATTTAAATTATGTTAATGTTGTGTTTTGTTTATCATAAATGTACCCTTTAAGGTTTTTGCAATGATATACATGTTTCATAAATGCTGATTGTAGAGTTAGTATTTAGATCTAGTTTCTAGTCCTCCTGCCCTTTACTGAAGTGAGCCAACTAGCTTGAAACCATGGTCTAAAGGTTAGAGACAATGAAAGAGATTGAATTCTATCTATCTAAGCATTTATGTAAACAAAAACTTGTTAGGAACTATTGGTAAAGCTCCATCTAGTGATCATAAAATGCAAGCTAAGAGCAAGTTACGAAATTTATAACTTGTTTTGTTTATCATAAATGTATCCTTGAAGGTTTTTGCAATGATATATATTGCAGAGGCTTTTACTATATGGTGAAACAACTGATTTCAGACCCATATAGCTGTCTAGTTTTTTTAGCTGGATTTGAAGATATTCATGTATCTGAAAAATTCATGCTTTCAAACTGATAGAAACATGTTTCATAAATGCTGATTGTAGAGTTAGTATTTAGATCTAGTTTCTAGTCTTTCTGCCCTTTACTGAGGTGAGCCAATTAGCTCGAAACCATGGTCTAAAGGTTGGAAACAATGAAAGAGGTATTGAATTCTATCTCTCTCAGCATTTATGTAATCAAAAGCTTGTTAGGAGCTATTAGTAAAGCTCCATCTAGTGATCATATATATATATATATGTTAAAATTAAATTTGTGTAAATAGAAATATTTAGAAATTCAAACCTTAATAATATGTAGAATGGAAATAATTGGAATATTTTAAAAGACAATAATAGGGTAATTGGAATAGATAATTACAGAAATAAAGAAACATGTTTAATTAAATGAGAATCAGAGATTAAAAGGAACTTATAAGAAAACAGGTGGGATGATATAAACTGTATAGGAGAGGAGCATGCATCTTTTGCTGTTGTTTCCTGATTGAGATCAGAGCTAAGACTTATTTTGCTGATCAAGACCTATGAGGGAGAAAAACCCAGATTATCAGATCTGAAGCTTCAAAAGTCTGACTAGGGTAAATATAATGGATTCCCCTGATCTTTTATTATTTAGTATGCCTTCAGGGCTCTATGTAGGGTTTAAGCTAAACATGTAAACATTTAATTCAATTGTCTAAATAAATCTTAGTAGTTAGTAATTTTCGTATTGGTTGTTTATTTGAGAAACGAAGCTAATTCATTTTAGTTATTTATTGTATGTTGTTTGTCCCTTTTGTTCCTCTCACAAAGTGGATACATTACAAATTTGGCTGTCATCATCTGCATACAAACTACATGTGGAGGGAGAAGATATATATAGAGTTTTTGCAAATACAGCTGAGAATACTAAAGTTGTAAATGTCATTAAGACAAAGCAATATTAGAGTTTGAGATAGAAAACCTGCAGGAATGGCCTTTATATGTCACATAGTTAGAGAATTTTTTAAGCTAAACAACATAACAGAAAATGACAAAAATGTGGCTGCTCTATTGTGTTTAGCAGGACAAAAAGTTATCAAAATTGTGAATAAATTGGGTGATGGACTAGTAATGAACGGAGTATATTTTGAAGAACTAATTAAATTAACAGACTATCTTAGTTCGAGGCCCTCTAAACACATTGCCAGATTAGCTTTTAGAAATTTTAAACAGGCCAAAAAAGAAAAAATAAAGGATTATAATATAGCTTCAAGGCAGTTAGCTAAAAATTGTGATTATGGAGATTTCATGGAACAGGGTTTACTTGACCAGTTATTATGGGGAATGGCAGATGAAAGGCTATACCAAACATTATTAACTGAACCTTATTTGGCTGTTAAAAAGGGAATGGCTTACAAGGCAATAATAGAGTAAGCTTGTGCTTTTAAAAACAAGACTGAAGAGACCCATAAAATGGCAATATATAAAATTGAAAAAATTACCAGGAACAAACTGAAGAAAAGATATCAATAAAATGTTTCTGCTGTGGGAAAACAGGGCATGTAACAGAAGTGCATGTAAAGAAAGCTGCTACAATTGCAGGGCGAAAGGACATTTAGCAGTAGTATGAAAAAAGCCTTGCAAAAAAGATATATACAAGAAAAAGGGTCATAGATATGAAAAAACTAATATTAATAAAAATATAATACCTACACAAGACCAATTTATGGTAAAAATAAAAATATGTAATAGTGAATTAAATATGGAAGTTGATAGTGGATCGGGTATATTGCTACTATGTATAAACGATTGGAAAGAAATATTGAAAGCCAACACAAAAGTAAAAATGCAGAATGTTGACATCAAAGTAAAGGATGTTAATGGGAATTCTATTAAAATAATGGGAAAAGTAGATGCTCCAGTAGTTTTTAGAGAGCAAGAATTTACACTGCCAGTCTATATAGTTGAGAGAATGGTTTAGTCACCTGGGAATACAATTTTCCATTATAAAAATGATTTTGATAGAAAAAATGGTAAAATTATACCTGGACTTATTTACGCAAGACCTGGTCTTAATTAAAACAAACCCGGTGGAAATACATTTAGCAGATAATGTAAGAACAGTAATGTGCAAGCCATACAAAATTATTTTTGCACTAAGGCAAAGGATAGAAGACAAAGCATTTAGTAGCAAGCAGCATATTAATCCCAGTAGCACAATGGGCCACATCTATTGTGGTAATAACAAAACCAGATGGGGAAGTAAGATTGTGTGAAGATTACCATGTTACAGTTAACAAATATTTGAATAAAGGTGCATACTCGGTACCTAATGTACACGAAATACTAGCAAATTTGTTGAAGGCAAAATATTTTGCTAAATTAGACATAAACTCTGCATACCATCAGATTAAAGTTAGAGAGAACATAACCATGCCTTTTGGCCTATATAAATGCAATCGGTTGCTGTTTGAAATTACTACAGCACCGAATATGTTTTTTAGGCAAAGTTAAACATGATATTGCAAGGAATTGAAGGGGTGATGCCATATTATGATGACATAATAATGAGGCCATCTAGTGGAAATTTAAAAAGTAGAATTTTAAAAGTATGTGATAGGTTGAATAAGGCAGCTGTAAAACTAAAACTAGAAAACTGTGTTTGGGAAGCAAAAGAATTACATTTTTTAGGTCATACAATTTCAGATAAAGAGAAGCACCCTTTGAATAACAAAATTCAGGCAATAATAAACACAGTAAGACCTAAAAAGGTAAAACAGTTTCAAGCGTTTTTGGATCTTGTAAAATTTTTCCGAATCTTTCCTGAAAAATAGGGCAATGGTAGCAACTCTGTTATATGAATTACTATGTAAAGGGCAAACATGGAGCTGAACGGAAACATGAAAAAGCTTTCAAAAAAACAAAAGACCTATTAGTATCGGATAAACTGTTATTGCATTTTTGATAGCGATCAAAATGTTAGAATAACTTCAGATGCATCAGGAGAGTAAGTGCAGTCCCAGCTCATCCGGTAAAGGGATGTGAGTGCCCTGTGGTATATGCATCCAGAACTTTGTCGAAGGCAGAAACAAATTACAGCCAGATAGATAAAGAGGTGCTGGTGATTATATTTGTGGTGAAGGAATTCCACCAATTTATTTTTCACCAAAATTCAAGATAATAACTGATCAGAAGCTATTGCTGGGTATTTTCAGAAATGACCAGGCAACTCTGGAACATTTAAGTCTGCATATGTTAAGATGGTGTAATGTATTGGGTTCATTTGATTTTATATTGAAATACAAGAAGGGAAAGGAAATTCCCCACATGGATGCTTTATCGAGATTACCAGATAACAAGGAGCCAATAGAGAGTGAAATTGAGGTGAATTATATTGATAACATGAATTCTGAGGTTGTAAATAGTGAAACAGTACAGTGGTGGACTAAGGAAGATAAAGGCTATCGTTTGTTGACACTTTGATTAAGAAAGGTTGGCCCAAAAATTTAGCGATGGGGTTTTGGGTTAACAGAGAAAACCTATCTATTTGTAGAGGATGTATAGTGGGGGACAGAGTTGTTATACCTCTGGTAGTAAAGATAAGATATTAAGTTTACTTTACCAAGGTCACCTGGGCATAGTGCGTGCAAAAGCTTTAGCACATAGTTATGTCTGGTGGCCTTAAATAAATGATATTGAAAAATTCATTAATAAATGTTCACCATGTCAGTAGGAAGGCTCATTTCCAGCTAAACAGTATTTATCTTGGCCAAAAGCAGTTAAACCGTGGGAATGTCTACATATAAATCATGCAGGACCAATTGATTGGAAGATAATGCTCATTGTGACAGACGCATACTCAAAGTGGATAGCGAGTGCCACCTGCTAAAAAATATAAATGCATAGGAAACTATAAACCGTTTAAAGACAATATGTTATATCGATGGATTTTCAGAACTGATAATATCAGACAACACCATGGGATTTGTAAAAGAGCTGTATAAATTTTTTGATTTATGTTTGTTTATGAATTTAATTGTGCCTATATCAAATCAACAAAAGATATAAATAACATGCACTTAGCTTTTCATATATATATATATATGTGTGTGTGTGTGTGTAAACTAATTAAATATTAAAAGAATAATTCTAACAAATTGTTGGAATTTAAAATACATTTAAGAAAAAAGATTCACTATTTCAAAACTTTCTTCAAGTTAAGAAAATAGTTACTTTACTTATGAACTTTATTGTATGTTCTTTGTAAAAAGTAATTTTTAATATATATATATTTAATATTTATAAAGATCGTTTAAAGTGACAAAATTTTAAGAGAAAGCAACTTCTTCGAAATGATTATTCAAACTATATGTTTAAGAAGTCAAAAGTTTATGAAAATGTTCTCTGGCTATACAATTAATGCCAAAGATTTCTACTGATGTTTTAAATCTAAAAATGTAAATTTATTCCTACTTAATGCCTAAAATATAATCGTAATAATTTCCAATAAAACGTTGCCTTAATAATGGAGTATTTTACAAAAGAAGATATTATTTACTATGTAAAATATCTAAAGGGATGACTATTTGGATTGCCTCTTCGAAAGATGTTCACCAATGAACTATATTTTTCAATATTCATGGTCATTTTATTTCATTTAAGGAGGAACATAAAACCATTATTCTTTCTCCTCATGGAATACATCGTTGTGTAATTTATTAACTCTTAAACTTTCATTTCCTTTGTGGATAATTATTATTTACATAAAAAAAATTACTTCATTTATTAAATTGATCTTAACAAGATAAGTAGAGAACTGATAAGATGAACACTTTATTTTTATTTATTTAATAAAATCTAGTTGTTGATGTTTTTATATATGTACTGATCAAAGCTACGGTTGACTAAGGTAAAAAATTTAAATCATTTTAATTTGGAAGTAAGTTTATTATTTTCCAAATTGAACATTACTTGACATCTGTCATAATTTCCTTTTAATCACTTACGTAATTAATATAGGAATGTATTTTATTATTCTGGTGTGAATGGATAATATTTTGTACAAATATATAACACGCACACAATCATTTTAGTGACCTTATACATAGATTTATGATGTATAATATTATTTTTTATTGTACATGTGATTTTGAAATTTATATATATGTAAATAGTTTATTATTGTATTATATATATGCACAAGTTATAGTTATAAATTTTAATATTTTTATTGTTTACGTGATAATATTTTTGTTTCTATTACTGATTAATAAGTGCGTTAAACTTGATTTTAAAATTAAACAGATCTTATTTGTTTATTTCATTTGGTTATTTTATAAAACAAACAATTATAAGTATACATATTCATGCATATATATGTTAAATCAACTTAATATTTTAATATTATAAAGAAGTTATATAAAGCTTATACTAAATTTATCATTACTATGGGATATTTGTGGAAATGACTGAAGAGAGTCAATTGTGATTTCTGCCCTGAGCTCGAATTCTGAGAGTAACGTGGTAATTAATAGAGTAGTGGATTGGATTATATTTAACATTATTTCATCCATGGCATTCTATAAGAAGACCCTGACTATAGTTAGATGCGACTTACTAGAGTCCTGAAAAGGACCGTCCATGTGTATGCACCACTGTATCACCCTGAGTCAAATGGATTAGTGAAGAATGCCATAGGACAAGTAAAAAATGTTTAAAGAAGAATAAAAATGTGAATATACAACAAACTTTATGGGAATTTATGTTGAACCAGCATTCAACACCCTTACCCTCAAGGGTGACCGGGGAAATCACAAGCAGAACTACTATGTGGGCAAAAGTTAAGAATTAAGCTAGATATTTTGTGTCCAACTGCCCAAAAAATTATGGGCAAAGAAACACCTTGAAGATTGTTTGGAATAGGTGACCCAGTATGGATAAAAGACATTATTCATAAAGTGGTGGTAAAAAACAATTGTGAAAGTAATATCACAGCATATATATGAAATTACAGGACATAATGGATTGAAATATAAATGACATGTGAATCACATGTAAAAGGGAACCACAAGAGATGCAGATGGATATGTTTGAGCAACTACAACCACAGGAAATGAGCGATAACAGAGCAGGAATTACCAGAAGACATGCTAGGTGGAGATGAATAAGAAGTGTGATTGTTAATATAAAGCAGGAAAAGAAAAATCGCCTAGACCTAATGCAATAAAAGAAAGCCTCTCCATTTAAACGACTATGTTTGTGGGGAAAACAATCTACTTTTGGAGTGAGAGGAGGAAGTGTTGTGTTAATGGTGAAATAAATATAACTTTTGTAAATATTACTCCAGAAGTATATATATATATATATATATATATATATATATGTGTGTGTGTGTGTGTGTGTGAAACTTAAATTTGTGTAAATAGAAATATTTAGAAATTCAGACTTTGTGTAAATAGAAATATTTAGAAATTCATACTTTAATAATATGTAGAATGGAAATAATTAAAACATTTTGAAAGGCAATAATAGGGTAATTGAAAAAGATAAGTACAGAAATGAAGAAACATGTTTAATTAAATGAGAAGCAGAGATTAAAAGGAACTGATAAGCAAACAGGCAGGACAATATAAACTGTAGGAGAGGAGCATCCATCTTTTGTTGTTGTTTCCTGATTGAGATCAGGTCTAAGACTTATTTTGCTGATCAGGACCTACAAGTAAGAAAAACCCAGATTATCGGATCTGATGGTTCAAAAGTCAGATTAGGTTAAATATAATGGATCCTGATCTTTTATTATTTAGTACACCTTCAGGGCTCTATGTAGGGTTTAAGTTAAACTGATGTAAACATTTAATTCAATTGACTAAATAAATCTTAGTAGTTAGTAATTTTTGTATTGGTTTATTTGCGAAATGAAGCTAATTCACTTTAGTAATTTATTGTATGTTGTTTGTCCCTGTTGTTCCTCTCATGGGGCAGATACATTACAGTTAATTAACACAAATTTGCATATCTCTGCATTTTATGTAATTCTTAAAAGTTAAACCTTACAGGTTTTTTTTCTAAATTAAGAAAACAAATTCAAAATATTTCAGTACCTTACATTAACTAATTTATTTTTTTTAATAAAATTTGTAAAATTAATTTTATTTTAAAATGTTATTTTATGAAGAATGAAACAGTCTATTGTGGCACTAAGATTGCCAATTTATTTTCAAATTTCAATGACGATTTCTATGAATGTATTTTTTTTTAAAATATTATTCTCAGTGTTAGGCTTAATTGTAAGACATTGGCAACGTATTTTAAAGTTTTTTGATAAAATTTGTCTTAAATATAATAATTTAAGTAATCTTCTAATATAGTTAAAGTGTTTGGAGTAAGTCATGTATGCCATGATAGATTACTCCGAAATATCTGTATATATTTGAGGAAAGAAAATATTTGAATTAAAATTTATGAAAATTTAAATGTTAAATATATTTTTTAATTTAATAAAAGTTTGAAGGGATTTAAGCATATTTTTCAAGTTTACTTCAGCTATCCAGCAGAAAGGATTCATGTTTCTTCTTAATATCATTTTATGCAGTTTTCTTTTATGTGATAAAGAAGTTCATATTTCATTTAAAATCGAGATTTCCCCATTTTATATACCCACATTAAATTTTACAAACTTTAAATGCCTGTTGGAAAAAGGTTTGGCAATAAATTTAGATACCATAAAAGATTTAGAAAAAGAATGAAACAGAAGTGTAACCTGTTCGTTTCACAGTAAAAATGATTCCAGAAAGTTTTCAACTTTCTAATCGATTGGAAAATCATTTTCTTGCTAATGACATGACTTATGAACTAAATTCCAATGAGAGCTAAATAATTGTATGTCTGTGTTATGTATGTGTATGTTTATATTTTCTTTTATACACATATATAGATGGAGAAACTTTTAGACAGGAAAAAATTACAAGTAAAAATAGTTAAGAACTTTTAATTTCTACTTAAAAAGTTTTCAAATAATTTTACTTATAACTTTTTTTTGTATAAAAGAAAAAAGTTACAAGTAAAAATATTTACCAACTTTTAATTCCTACTTTAAAAAGAATATAACTTTACAAGTTTTTAAATATTTTTACTTGTAACTTTTTTCTGTCTAAAAGTTTCCACATGTGTTTAAAAGAAAATTTAACCATTAGTCATTATTAACACACTTGTGGAACATATTATATATATAGTTGCACTCATAGAAGTGCATTTTCTAACAGCTAGACATAGCACTCTGGATATCATGAGCTTCATAAACAATTAGTAAAATCATCATCTCAATATTTAATTACCGATTACATTGTCAACAGAAAAACATTAACACAGCATGAGAGTGAATTTGGTGCTAATTCTATTTTTTCTGGTGATGAATCTGATGTCTTACCAGTTCAAAAATGAACATATTATCAAAGTGATAATGATTAAAATATGATGTATGAAAAAATGTAAAATAAACTACATATAAAAACATATTGTTTTGAATAAAATTAAATAGTTAATAAAAAAATAAAAGACTGTCTTGTATCAATTTTTTTCAAATATTTAAAATTTTTTATTAGTCATACTTTATTTTTATGCAATTTTTGAAAATTTTGGAACCTATCCCACATTTTTCAAGGTAAGTTAAGTCTATTTTTGTGCAATTTTTTTAATATGGGTTTTCAAAGGAACCTATCTACTGCACAAAATGAGACCCAAATGTATATTTATTCATTTAATTAACTAATATGTGGGTATATTTTTTGTAACTAATAAATTGTACATACTAATTGTTGAGTAGTTGTCATCATTTGTCTGTTGGTTTGGAACTGAACCTGTAAGTCTTTTGAAACCCAACAGATCTGGTGACATCAGACATTTGAAAAAAATTTCCCCTCACTGCTGGAAAAATTATACTATAAAATATGCCAGTTCCAACAGATCTGGTGCAGTGAGACATTTGAAAAAAAATTTCCTTTATGGCTGGAAAAATTCTAGCATAAAATACGCTCATTTCTCCAGAATTGGTGACTAAAACATAGAGTTAAATAAACGAGTGTAAAGTTAAAAACATTTGTTGTATTAACATCACTATTCTGCCCATATAAAAATCAGATTTGGCAGTTTGGAAAAAAATATGTGAGGTAATTGAGATATTATGAACATTTAGCAATTTTGTCCTATTTGGTTTTCTATAAAGATGGCAGGTGAGGAGAGAAAATACAGTTAAAATAAGATTTATTAACTTGCAAATTACTTTATAAATTAAATATGTAATTTCAAACCTTTTACTCATTGTAATTGATGAGTTTATTAAAAAATTTTACTAATATTATTTGTCTTGAAAATTTTTAAATTTATTTCATTCTGAAAGTGACTAACAATAGTCAATTAAAGAAAATTTTAATGTCAAATTTAAATGTTTAATTATATATATAATGCAGACAAATTAGCGTTATCACTAAGAACATATAATGAAATAATTAGTATTTCATAACCAATTGACTACTTCATATTGGTGTGAAAGCAAGAATTATTTGTGCATTTAAGTGTCCATTTATCTCTATAGCTAAGATCAATTATGAAATATATTGTCAATATGATACAATGTTGAGAAGTACTGAGATTTGATATTACATAATAACTGATATTTGTTTAGTTAAAAAAATTATGGCAATAAATAATGAAGGTAATATTATTATGCTGAATCATTGAAAGTTATTTTAGTGCAATGATTTGTTAATATATATGTAAAAATGTATGGAAGAAGTTACATTAAATAAATAAAAACCCGTAAATATTGGAATTTAAATAATAATATACAGCAGTAGGTTTAAAATATATTTCTGAACTTAATTTCAGCCTAGGATTAAATATTCTTTTCAACATGAGTGTTTTGTTATGATGTAGAAAGTATTTGAATATTTAATGATAATTATCAGCCAAGACTTAGCTACATGACTGCAGCTATTTATTGGCACGTTAGGATTATCCTAATATATTGTTTGCCATTTAAGTATAATGAATTAATTGTGATTTCTATACTTCCCTAGAGTAAAATGTATCAATGTTTAAAATAAATGAGGTGTGATATGAATCTCCATAAGATCAATAAAATGAATAAATGGTGAGATAACTTGTGATCTATCAGCACATATGACTTTGCAAAAGAGTTAGGACTCTTCAATCTGAATTACATTAAAGTCTAATATAGTTAAAAGAATATGTAAAATTATTGACATCGAAAATTGAGCTACATTTAAAATTTTATTTAGCTGAGAATCAGTTATAAATAGGCTTATTATAATTTTTTGTATCTGTTTAACACTTATTTACAAATAAATTGTATATTCAAATATAATTTGCTTGTGTTTATTTCTTTAGAGGCAGACCTGAAATGAACATCAAGGCATCAACAAGATAACCAAGAAATCAATACTGTATTAAAAACAAAATATATACAGTGGTCATCTACTAGGTTCTTTATTAATTATATAAACAATCTTAAGGTAGATCACCTTTAAAGTTCACAAACCCAACCTATGTATTTTCCTTTACTCACTTGTCTTCGGATGACAATGAGTTGTATGATGAATTAACTCTTACCTGACCTTGATTTCAGTGATTGTTCAGACTATACAAATATTTTTAAACACTTCAATCCTTTCTACTTTTACAAATATCAAATGAATTTTCATGTTTATAAGAGCAGTTATCTTCACTATCATTTATGGCAAATATGAGAATACCATGGATAACAGATAATACATTTCTAAAAATGTAAACATTACAAGCATAAAGCTAAACTAGTCAATATAAAATCAAAACTACCCCAAATCCAAAATTAAACCAGACCAGCATCAAAATAATATTAAAACACAACCTAAGGTTTCACTGCTACAAGCAGACTTCTCAAGTGTAAAGAACTACAAAAACTACACAATATATATATTAAAAACTACCCACAAATCCATTCACTTCCCATCCACCCTTAATATTAAAAGAACTCTTAAATAAGTTAATTGCTTCAGAATAATAAATTTTCAATAATACAGACTCTTTAATTCTTTTGATTTCGTTTCTCTCAAAGAAGACAACCTTAGCTTCATCAAAATCAAGTGTGGCCTGTATCTTTTTCATGGACATACAAAGATAACTAAGATATCTATTTTTAACTCTACTTTTATAAACCTTTATTCTTTTATTTAAACTCAAACTACTCTGTCCCATGTAAACCTTCTTACAAAATAAACAAGGAATAAAATATACTACACCAGGAATAGTCTTTCTATCAAAAACTTTTGTATTATTTAATAAATTATTCAATGTAACACCCCTTTTCCAAGCAATTTTCTTATTTCCAAACAATTTACTATTTCTACACACAATTTTATAAGAAGACAATTTAAATGGCAAAGAAATAAAATCATATTTTTCTTTAACCTTTACATCCTTACAAATATTACTATTAAAAATCTTGTCTTTAGACCAAATACTTTCATTAATGGGTACTCAGTTTCAAAGTTGGAATTAACGAATAAAATAGTTTTTTATTCTGGGAAACATAAAAAAGTTATGTTGAAAACAAACTTTCTAGACAACTGACAAAAATTTGTTCACAAATGTCATAAAACTGAAATATCTAAAATATTTATAAATTAATTTGGTGCCAGATTTATATAAATATACATTGTAGGTTCAAATTCTTAGTTTCTGAATTTTAGGGTATTGACTTAAATATAAAAACATAAAAAGTATCTCTTTAATATTTAAATATAGTACTTACAGCTTTAAATAATGCTATTCACTAATGAAGGCAAGAGCCAGAAACTCATCTGGAGATTACTCAAGATGAAGAGCAGTCCTCTTTAAACATGAGTAAGCATATGATAATGGATAATTGACAGTAAGATGAGTATCAAATAACTAGTTAAATTTACTTCACTTTTACTTTTAGACAAAAAATATATTTACTCCCTCCATCTTTTACTGCAGCAAAAAAGTATCATTAACAGCAAATATGAAAAAAATATTTTAAAAATATATTGTTTTTACATCTATTTGCAATGAGATTTTTATTTTATATAGCGCGATGTTTGTGAATTGTAACAAACTACTAATCAGCTCTGTAAGCTAATGTGCTTTGTGGATCTTAACAATAAATGAATATAAAAAATTATCTTAGATTATGATTTGCACACAACAGTTTTTGGTTGACCTCAGAAAAATCATTTATTATATCTCTGTAGTCAGGATCTAACACAAAAATAGTTTTTAATGAAATTATTTTTAAGCTCTCTTCAACCATATTCCATCTCATTCAACCAAAACAAATAAGCATACATGTGAAAAAATAAATGAGTTCCAATATGTATTTCATGCTGAACCAATGCTCATCAGTTGGTTCACA
>JAQFVV010013920.1:0-63478 GCA_028023455.1 Epiperipatus broadwayi
TATATTGTAACACCACCGTCGTCGTGTTAAAGACCCCAGCCGCACTTAATTATGTGATCGACCGGTTAACCACCGATGATGATGATTACCACAAGCAAGAAGCCAATATACACCCTAAAATCGAGTATATATTCTTAATTGAACACTGACATAATAAAATATCATCCCAGCATTATATTTCCCAATTAAACGCTTCTTCTCTGCTGGGCAAATTATTTGTATCGACTAATTAGTTCTGCCCAGCGCCTGGAATATTTATAAAATTTCCCGGAATTATCACGGTACAGCAGGAATATAAATTATAGCACTTCCTTCCTTTACTCTATTTACAATACAGACTGGATTTATTTATCCATTTAGCTTACTTTATTTTATTTCTCAATTAATCAACTTGTTAGCTCACTGATTTAATTTTAATTCACTCTAAGTAGTTATTCGCTTGGTAGAGAAAAGAAAACGCAAATGACTAAGTACTTCCTTTTATAAATAAAATTTAATTTGCAATTCGCTAATTCTAATTAATAATAAAATCCTAAAACACACATATATATCCACACACTAACATAATAAATACATAAATATACAATAAAGAATATAATTCAAACGAAACATTAAATAAATTATCGTAACTCAATTGTTACCTTCTCATACATTAATAGATTACAATCATAAGTTCTTTTAATGATAACTGTCCGAAGTGTTGCGCAACTTTTTAATAATTTAGTTCTGACTGATTTCTTATTTCAAATTAATTCTGACATGCATGTATTAATAGTTACCTAGGTATGATTTTTCCAATGTCGGATCAACCATCGAGGGGGGGAAACCTTCCCTTCTTTTGCAGAGATGGTTGTTCGCTTTTTCAGACGTTCCAGTGAATGGAGTGAGAGTTTATAGTCTTTTGACGTGGGTTTGTTTCCTTTCTAATTCCACATTTTAGTCGGTCTTCATCCCTTCAACATTCTACTTCGAATCTCCAGGCAGATCTGGTTCTGTAACGGCGGTCTCTTCTCGGCAGCATTTTAGTTGTTATAAGTAGTGAGCGAATGGTTAGACGGAGATAGACCGAGCAAACGCCCGGTGTTTGCCACTAGCCCTCCATGTCAGCGTACCCTTCTATTATTATTTTGTTAAATTCTAGCCAGCAAAAAAACACAACCGGTTACTTCTAAATCAGCTCTGCTTATTCTCTCGCTGTCTTGCTATCGAATGTCTCTAATTGCCTCTTTCCTTTTCATTCTTATCTTACCAATCTATCTGGAATTTTTTTATACAGTTTACATTTTTCCAATTTCTAATTACAATTTTCATTTCATTCTTTTGATACATTTAATATTGAATGCCACTAATTGCAACATTCCTTTTCATTACTTTATCTCGTACCAATCTATTTGGAAATTTGGTACAAGTTTACATTTTTAATTTTACAATTATAATTAATTTCTTTCATTCCTTTAAATATTGAATGTTATTAATTGCAACATTCCTTTCTCTCACTTTATCTTGTACCAATCTATTTGGAAATTTGGTACAAGTTTACTTTTTTTAATTTCACAATTATAATTATTCTTTCGTTCTTTTTACAAGTGATTTTCTTATTTAACAAAGAAAGAAAGAGACGCGTTCAGTTTTACACCCCTCCCCTTTCCTTTCTAATCTTTCATCATTATTTAGCTTTTCTAATTTCTTTTAAAATAAGTTTTTAGAATCCTTTTAACTAAATTTTTTCTTTCTTTTTTTTTCTTTTAACGAAACCCTTCTCTTTATTAATATTATTGAGAATCAATAATATATACATGCGAGCCTACATTTATGTAGATATCGCATTACACCGCTCCCCATTTTTTAAGAATTAAAATCTACTGGAGTTATTTTCTGAGGTCAAGCCATTTTAATTCTTAACCCCTATCTTCCTTTATTACTATATATTTTTTTTTCCTTCTTGATATAAATTTTAATGGTACACGTTTAGTATGTATAACTTCCGTATGATGAGTTTATCTTAGAGAGACAACTAGGTTAAACTATCTGCATTCCATTTGATTGATTTGAACAGCCCAAACACTTTTAATCTCCACCGAACATTATTCTGCACAGAGAGTTGATTTTTTTTTTTTCAGTAAGACGGATCATGAGCCCAGATCTCTGCTGAGTCCTCATTCTATTTTTAGTTTAATTCTTGTATCTTTCCAATACCTTTGGGATTTTCACCCAGTACGACGGATAATGAGCCCAGATCTCTGCTGAGTCCTCATTCTAATTTTTTTTTTATTTATTTTCCTGTCTATCCTTATGTGTATAGACAAGATTAACACACACCCTCCCTATTTTTTTTTTTTTATGAACGGCAAGACGGCTTGACCAAGCTCAAATGCAATCTCCGCATGACTCATATCTGCACACATTTGTCTCAAAATCCAGACCCTCATTCATATTCGCTACTCTTCGTAGTTCACCATCCCCCCTACATTTCCCTTATCATGTGGATTATCGTGTTCAAAGTCCAGGGTCGGTATCCTTTAGTCATCAACAGGTGTTCGTCCAGTTGCTTCTTTCTTTTAGTTCCTATCGGGAGGTTCTTTTTTTTTTTTCTGGGGAATATACCCACTTGTGCTAGGGAATGGACTATTGTCCCTTCGTCTATCAAAGCCTCTGTCCTCGTTCGGATACTTCCCTCTCTGATCCCCTTCATTCTGCCTAGGCCCTATAGCTCCATCCGAGCCGCCATAAAATCTACCGCTATCTTCCCCGTACCTTCGTTGGGGTTTACCTGGTCCCACATTTATCACAGGATCTCTCGGAGGTTTGAATCCTCGATCCTCTATCCTACGACCAGAATGAGCGCTGTCGAACGCATTTAGTAGTTCCGCGACCTGTTCGACCGTTTTCCGTTCAGTGCCTATCAGCACTTGCTCAACATTTTGCGGCAAATTGTGTCTGATTACACGAATAATTTGCCTCTCTGATAATGGACTAGCAGTGAGTGCGCGCAATTTCGCTACCTGGCGACGGAAAAATGGCGTAAACGTTTCTCCCGGTCTCCACCTGTCTTGTGAGATCTGGTGCCGAATGTTTTCCTGGTGCTCTTCGCTCCAGTAACTGGTGAGCAAAGCTGTCTTATAATCCTCAAATGTTTTTGGTTTTTCAAACAACGAGTCCCACCATTCCTGTGAAGCATTCTGTAGGTGACTGCATGCGATGGCAATCATGGCTTCTTCATCCAATCCATTCAATGTGCCATACCTTTCAAGGCTACCCAGGTGTTCTATGGGGTTTTCTCCCATGTGGCCCGAAAAAACTCGAATTTTCAAAAATTTATTTATCGTTACCACGTTATTGCGCCTGCTATCCCACAAACTTGTCCCTCTCATATTTTTAACCTCTTCTACTTCTCGACACACAGTTTCTATTTTATCCTCAAACTGTGCCATCCTTCCCTCTACTTTCATCACAACCTCTTGTTCTAAATTATTTACTTCTCCAGTGAGTCTCTGCTCTAAGTTTTCTAGTAACTCAGCCTGTCCGTTTAACCTTTCATTCGTGACAAAAATCTGATTTGAGGTTTCTTCAATCCTTTTACTTAACTCTCCATTTTTTATGTCGAATTTGTCATCCAACTGTTTTTGCCACTCGTCTATCATCTTTTTATTATCTTCCTTTAATTCCTTCATAAACCTTTGCTGGTCTTCTATCATTTTCTTATTTATTTCATCTCTCTGCTCATCTCTTTCCCTTATCTCCTTTATAAACTGCCGTTGATCCTCCCCCATTTTCTCCATCATTTTCATTAAATTATAAATTTCTATACTAACTTTCGGCTCTTGTTTATCATCATTAATTTCCATTTCATTTCCACTACTGGTTTCTATTTCTCTTTCCCTATCTGTTTCTCCGGATAATTCCGTTTGTTCTTCACTGGTACTTTTCGTGGTTGCAAGTTGATCGTCCATTTTTGCTTTCGACCTCGTTTGCATTGACTCTAACTAAATATTATCACCTACTAAGTAATTATTTTCTCCCAATTATTATAAAATGCAATACTGTTTATCAACTCTATTTCATATTAGGTACGTTTGCTGGCCTGCCCCGTCCTCATCCATTAACTCACTTGTTTATGCTGCTTTACAGATCCCCTTAAACTCACAAGCTTTTATTATTCAAACAATAAAACCTTTTCCCTCTCTTGATTTTATTTATTTATATAATGTAGATCGTGCCTAGAAAATTTTACCCGTCTCTTTCTCTCTTTTTATAAAATTCAGTTGTCTTTTGCTCCACTTTCCCTCTCTCACCAAGCGATCTTTTATTATTATTCTATATTTTTATCTAAACCTTAAGTCTATTCTACTGTCTCTACAACTACTATATAACTACATATATACGGTTATGCCGTCTAATCCTTATTTTAACACTTTTTTCTTTTAACACTATTTTGTCGTTTTTATATATATATTTTTATAATAACACATATAAATTCTTAACTTGAACAAAACCCCTTTGTTGTTTATTTTTTTGTTTCTTTATTTTTAAAAAAAAAACTTTTTCTTTCTTCCCTTTTTTTTTTTTTTTTTATAAAATATTTCTCAGTCTAAATTCGGTTTTCCGATTGTTTGACTTTATTTAACCTCGCTGTATAGATCACATATGTGTATATCTATTTTAACCAAGGCGCTATAATTTAATTCAATCTGCTTTTTTTTTTTTTTTGAATGTGACAAGATCCCGGACTGGCCCCCAAAACTGTAACACCACCGCCGCGCGGTTAATGACCCCAGCCGCACTTAATTATGTGATCGACCGGTTAACCACCGATGATGATGATTACCACAAGCAAGAAGCCAATATACACCCTAAAATCGAGTATATATTCTTAATTGAACACTGACATAATAAAATATCATCCCAGCATTATATTTCCCAATTAAACGCTTCTTCTCTGCTGGGCAAATTATTTGTATCGAATAATTAGTTCTGCCCAGCGCCTGGAATATTTATAAAATTTCCCGGAATTATCACAGTACAGCAGGAATATAAATTATAGCACTTCCTTCCTTTACTCTATTTACAATACAGACTGGATTTATTTATCCATTTAGCTTACTTTATTTTATTTCTCAATTAATCAACTTGTTAGCTCACTGATTTAATTTTAATTCACTCTAAGTAGTTATTCGCTTGGTAGAGAAAAGAAAACGCAAATGACTAAGTACTTCCTTTTATAAATAAAATTTAATTTGCAATTCGCTAATTCTAATTAATAATAAAATCCTAAAACACACATATATATCCACACACTATCATAATAAATACATAAATATACAATAAAGAATATAATTCAAACGAAACATTAAATAAATTATCGTAACTCAATTGTTACCTTCTCATACATTAATAGATTACAATCATAAGTTCTTTTAATGATAACTGTCCGAAGTGTTGCGCAACTTTTTAATAATTTAGTTCTGACTGATTTCTTATTTCAAATTAATTCTGACATGCATGTATTAATAGTTACCTAGGTATGATTTTTCCAATGTCGGATCAACCATCGAGGGGGGAAAACCTTCCCTTCTTTTGCAGAGATGGTTGTTCGCTTTTTCAGACGTTCCAGTGAATGGAGTGAGAGTTTATAGTCTTTTGACGTGGGTTTGTTTCCTTTCTAATTCCACATTTTAGTCGGTCTTCATCCCTTCAACATTCTACTTCGAATCTCCAGGCAGATCTGGTTCTGTAACGGCGGTCTCTTCTCGGCAGCATTTTAGTTGTTATAAGTAGTGAGCGAATGGTTAGACGGAGATAGACCGAGCAAACGCCCGGTGTTTGCCACTAGCCCTCCATGTCAGCGTACCCTTCTATTATTATTTTGTTAAATTCTAGCCAGCAAAAAACACAACCGGTTACTTCTAAATCAGCTCTGCTTATTCTCTCGCTGTCTTGCTATCTAATGTCTCTAATTGCCTCTTTCCTTTTCATTCTTATCTTACCAATCTATCTGGAATTTTTTTTATACAGTTTACATTTTTCCAATTTCTAATTACAATTTTCATTTCATTCTTTTGATACATTTAATATTGAATGCCACTAATTGCAACATTCCTTTTCATTACTTTATCTCGTACCAATCTATTTGGAAATTTGGTACAAGTTTACATTTTTAATTTTACAATTATAATTAATTTCTTTCATTCCTTTAAATATTGAATGTTATTAATTGCAACATTCCTTTCTCTCACTTTATCTTGTACCAATCTATTTGGAAATTTGGTACAAGTTTACTTTTTTTAATTTCACAATTATAATTATTCTTTCGTTCTTTTTACAAGTGATTTTCTTATTTAACAAAGAAAGAAAGAGACGCGTTCAGTTTTACACCCCTCCCCTTTCCTTTCTAATCTTTCATCATTATTTAGCTTTTCTAATTTCTTTTAAAATAAGTTTTTAGAATCCTTTTAACTAAATTTTTTCTTTCTTTTTTTTTCTTTTAACGAAACCCTTCTCTTTATTAATATTATTGAGAATCAATAATATATACATGCGAGCCTACATTTATGTAGATATCGCAATATATTATTTAAAATGTTATTGTATATTTACAGTTCTGAGGAAGACTTAAATAGTCAAAACTCTCAGATGGATTGGAGAATTTAATAAACATAGTGCATTATATTGAATGCATAAAAAAATGTTTTAAGTATTATTTCTATTAGAATTGATTTAACTAATGCAGAAAAAGATAATGAGGGGGGAGGTTCATAAATACATAAAAGCTTTGACAGTTATGTGGTGATGCTGTTGATTGATAAATTCAAAAAAAAAACTTTCATATTTGACTATATACAATGTACATAAATTTTTATCAGAAAATATGGTTACATATATATATAAATATTGTAACGTTAAAAATTTCCAGAGTACAGTATTTATTTTTATATTAAATGAAAAATGGGTTGAACCTGGATACCAACTATAAACAATCAAAGATATACACACATTTATAATGAGATCTTCAAGATATGTGATGATCTATATTCAAGATGTGTACTGTAGTATTGTAAATTTTGGTTCAAATAAATAATATATTAAATGGCTAAAAAAATTCAAATAAAGTTTTTAATTCAAATATTTAATAATATTAATCAATGTGATGATGATGATTTATAATTTAAAAATACTCCCAAAAGTATTTTATTTGTTTTTCAGTTTCAAGAAAAAGAAACTCAAAGACACCAAACCTCCAAAAAGAAAGTTTACTTTTGAAAAAGTTTTTAAACGAATGATCATCATCAATTATTACTGCCATCCCAGCATGTCTCCCAGTGGATTACATAGTTTCTCAAGGCTGTGGACATTACATAGCATATGTGTGTAAAAAGCATATATTTGGATTGAGTTACAAACACAAACTAAATGGATTAATAACAAAAAATATTTAACAATTTATTAATAATGAATAAATATATGTTGTCGCAATAGTAACAAAAGATATTTTAAGTTTAAGCTTTGATTCAAGTTTAAGGCTTTATAATACTTATAATGATAAGATCTTACCATGTTAAATAGGGTTGCAGTTACTAACTATGTTTTTTTCAAGTATCATTCTTTTATTATTTTATTGTTGTCTTCCTTAGTTTTTCCAATGATGATCTTCTCCTTGAACACTGGTGATATTAGTGAGGTAAATACAGCAGCATTGGTGATGTTCTATGAGGTTTACTATCTGTAGGACTTGATAATTTATACGACACTATCCATTTCTTCCTTTACAGCATTATAGAGGCGTTGCACAAGTTGGTTTTTCAAACTTCAGCATTAATATCTGGTTTTGACTGGTCTAGTTTTTGGTTCTCTAGCCACATATTTCTTTTAAATAGATTCATCATATTGACTGATGTGACTAGATTATTGAAAAATATCTTAAAAACAGTGCGTGAAATTCAGCTTACGGTAGAATAAGAGTTTTAATCGGTGGTTATTTTTCTCTTCAGCGTGTATCATGGCTTCAATAATAGATTGCACTCTAATGCAAAGCAGTATGGAATGAACTGCTGATGGGCTCCTATAATTAGAATGACTGTAATAAGAATGATGCCTAGTTGCTTGTTTCCGACCTATTTATACCAAATTGATGTTGTTCAAACAACATATATATATAACCAGCTAGGGGATATATGACTTTTGCATCATTACAACAATATTTTTTTTGAAAAACATTTAACTTTAATTTCTTCAAAACATATTGTGGATACAAATTTTAGTATATTATATTCTAATTTTTATACATAAAAGGAAAAGAAAAAAACTTACTTTCTTTTTTCTCTTTATTTACATTTCATAACGTAGGAAGAAGAAAAATTCATTGCTGACTTTTACGTTTTTAATTATAAAATGTTATCAATTTAATATTTTTTCCAAATCTATCTTCTGATTTTCTATAAAAATGGACAAATTGATTAATTAAAACTTCCTTTTAAAATGCAGATTAAATAAGGTTTGAAATTTAAATTTAAAAAAAAAAAAAACTACACAATTTTTTTGTGTATCAAGAGCATTTTTTCTTCTTCCTTTACAATGTAATTTATCATTCTCTTATATATTACAAAGTAAACATTTAATAGTATTATTAATCTGTATTAATTAATTTTTCTTTTAACCTTTGTACAGTTTACATTTTTATTTTTCGAGTGACATGCACACATACATAAATGTCAGTTTGTATATTTATTAGAAATTTACTGAGTTTTTATTAACCCCCCCTTCCCACCACTATTTTTGTAATATAGCCATTGTTATAGCTGCAATATATAGCAGCATCTCAATAACCTCTCCAATATTCTAATTTTCTGTTGAGAAATATTAAATAACACTAAGAATATTGGAGACCAGTGTTTTGTATATAGTTTAATATTTTCTCTATCATAAGGAGAAGCTGTATTTTTTTTTTCATTGTCTTCTTTTGACTACTCCTATATACTATATTGAAAATTTTATGAATAAAGAGGATGCAATTCATATAGTTATTAGGAATTGAAGTATTAATTTGATGGCATTTAATAATAATATACTGCAAAAGCTTTTTAGCTAATTTTTATGCTACTTGAGATTTATTTTGAAAATACTTTTATACTGTATTGTTCCCATTACCTCATTATTACTATGTTGTGTTTATATATAACAGCAGTAATCACAGACTCGTATAAGTACAATTAAATATTTGATTCACATATATGTAACATATTTACAAATATATATACAATAATGTTTGCTATACCATACACTTGATATGTTGGTTTGGTATAGCATTTAGTTGCCATGCAAATATTGAAGGAAGAGACTTCAGGTACCTTTCTAAGTTTACCTAATCCTTCCAACTATAACATGGCAGCTTACCTTATGTGGAGTTACGGTAATACTTCCAGCTGATACTGTGACAACTTGTCTTATGTCACGTATATGATTAGCAGCTTCCAGTTTATATTGGATAATAAAACATTTATTTTTAAAAATTGTACAATTTGTATATAAATTTATAAACTGTTATTTATTTTCTTAGGCATGTTTGATGTTGTCTTTGGAAAGTGTTTACCCTCCAGCTCACCAATTAGCTTTAGATATGTTAAAAGTAAGTGCAAACATTTATGAATAAAATAAATTTATATGCTTTTTATCATCTCAATGTAGCAAGTATATTTATAATTGCAGTAATAAAACAAGAAGATTCTATGATTACATAAGAATATTTGATCATTATTGGTTGATAGTTTGCCACCATTTATTTTAAAATCTGTTTGCTTGGAGCTATCATAAAATTTAATGAGGCATTTACATCATGTAAAGAATTTGGCAAATAATACATTATATCTACAATATACAAACTTTTTCTCGCGTATAAATAAATATATCTATTTTTTAACTCGTTAATTTATTAACAGATTATCTTTAAAAATGATAATAATTTTTATATTCTATACCAATTTAAATAATTAGTGATATTGAGAGGAATCATGCATATACAAATATTTAATAGTTTGTTACCGAGAAGACATTACTATAAGTAAGTAGCTCAAGATATATCCACTATGCTACTTTAGATCATAATAATATATATTAGATAATCTTATCAATTTTACTCTTAAGACAAACTTATATTCATCTAACATATTAATCCAAGGAAATGTCAAAGATTTTTCTGACTTATTTCTATAAAATTTGTATAAACCCATAACTTTAATTAAGGACTCATTAGTAACAAAAGATAAATTATTTTTTCTTCTTAAAATATTATTATACTTGGCACAATCTTTTTTGGTTTTAGAAATTAATGGTTTATTACTACATTTATTTAATAATGATTATTATAATTTTCTTTTAAAATACTAAATGAACTTAAATTTCATTTCAGCGTTTATCAACTGCTAATGAAGAAATTGTTGAAGTTTTATTGTCAAAATCACAGATTTTAACAGCTATTCGGTAACAGTTTTAATTAATTTTATATTACATTATATGTATCTCTTTCACATTTCAAATGTATTCATATATAAATATATATTTATTTAAGATGTACTTTAAATTTTCACTTTCTTAAACATGGGAATAAAGATATCTGAAATAATCAAATGACATCAAAAATGTGTATTTCATGTTGAACTAGCATTCATTCATTGGTCCACATCATATATGTGTTAAAATGGAAGGTTTAAATATACACAGTCAAAACTCTCCATACAGTAGCACCTCTCAGTGCAAGCCAGAGTAATCAATGGGTCTAGGAAGGTTTGTGCATAAAATCCTTATCTAGTGCCTATTCAACCAATATCCCCAGACTAGTTTCTAGCTTGTGGCACCAACCTTTCTGCATCCATTAATTACTCTGACTTGCACTGAGTGGCATTACTGCATGGAGAGTTTTGCCTTTGTAATAACAGCTTGTATACGCATAAAGATAGTTAATCATGATGTTTAGTGGTTTAATATCAATCCTTCCTAATAGGATTATAATTACTATGGTTATTAAAGAATCAAAGACATCAAAATGTATAGATGCTGAACTGAGTTTAGATTTATATGACTATATAAGTGCAATGAGCTTGAATTAAAAACATTGTTGTGTTTTCATTTTGGATTTAACACTTTATAATTAACTAAAAAGATAAAAGATGGCTGCTGGAGGATTGCATTACATCCTAAGATCTAAGAGCAGTGCTATCAGATTCAAAACTCCTCACTGATGAAAACCATAAGCTAGAAACTAGTTTGGAAATATTGGATGAGTAGGCACTAGATAGGGATTTTATACACAAACCTTCCTGCATCCATTGATTACTCTGGCTTGAACCGTGTGCCACTACTCTATGGAGAGTTTGCCTCTGTGTTAACAGCTTGTATAAACATAAAGAATGGTGATCATGTGATGTTTGGATTTTAAATATATTTTAAAAAGATATTCTGCATAGAAAAAAAGAGAAGTTGGGTATTTATTTATGTATAATTAAAAAACATATTATTCTTTAATTGAGATTTAAAGTTTGTATCTGGACTCGGCATAATCTCTAAATTAGTAGATGATCAATAATAATCATTAATGTATTTATCTGAAATAGTTGATGTTAAAGTTGTGGATGCAAAAGTTTGATACTTATAAATTAATTGTAATAAATATACAGGTAAAACACTATTAATCCAAAATTCCTGGTTCTGAGACTTTTTCAGATTTGTGAATTTTTTGATTTCAAAAAATAAAGCTTTTATTCTGTCATTTTAACCCAAACTTTACTAAAAATGTAAATAAACAGTAATTTTGCTATTTATAATTTTTTTTATATATTGTAATGGTAAAATTTTTATAGTATGGGTTTTTATATAATAATATATACCATTTAGATGGTATTGAACCTAGAATATATAAAATCAAAAATATACACACATATATAATGAGATCTTCAAGATGTGCATCATAAACTTTGGTTTAAATAATTATGAAAATTGAATGGTTAATAAAATTCAAATATATAATAATATTAACCAATGTGATGATGATAATTTATAATTTAAAAATTTAAGTACTCCCAAAAATATTTTATTTGTTTTTCAGTTTCAATCAAAAGAAACTTAAAGGCACCAAACCTTCTAAAAAGAAAGTTTACTTTTGGAAAAGTTTTTAAAGGAACGATCATCATCAACTACTATTGCATCATGTCTCCAATGGATTTCATGATTTTTCAGAGCTGTAGATATTAACTAGAATGTGTGTGTGTAAAAAGCATATATTTGGATTGAGTTAAAAATACAAACTAAGTGGATTAATAAAAAAAAAAATTAACAATTTATTAATAATGAATAAATAAAACTGTTGCATATATACTCACAACTACCAATGCATACACAAAAATCTTGAATATTATAATAACAAAGATATTTTAAGTTTAAACTATGGTTCATATTTAAGGCCTTATGGTATTTATAATAAGATCTTACCATGTCAAATATTGAAACAGTCACTAACCATGGTTTTTTTTCCAGGTATGTTCTTTTAATATTTTATTGTTTCTGATGATGGTCTTCTTGAACACTGGTAATGTTACAGAGAGTAAATATAGAAGCACTGGTGACACTCTATGAAGTATATTATCTGTAGGTCTTGGATGATTTATATGGCACTGTCCATTTCTTCCTTTGCGCAAGCTGGTTTTGGAAACCTCAATGTTAATTTCTGGATCCGATTGCATTTCCAGGCATTTTGATTAGTATACATGGTAGATGGATTTCTTCTAAATAAATTTATCATACTTGATTGCTGTAACTGGAGTGTTGACAAATACTGTAAAAATAGTCAGTAATATATGATTAACAATGAAAAAATAGTTTTAATCAGCGGTTGTTTCTCTTTTTAGCACTAATCACGGCAACATGACTTCAATAGTAGACTACACTAATGCAAAGCAATATGGAATGAACTGCTGGGCTCCTAGAATTAGAATGATAGTGCCTATTTTCTTGTTTCAGACATATTTATACTGATTTCATGTTTTTCGAACAACATAGTTTTCAAACAACTTATACATCGCCAGTTATGGAAAATATGACCTCTGCGTCATTACAAAAATATGTTTTTTGAAAATACCCCTTTACTCTCTTAAAACATGTTGTGGATTCAAATTTTATGTACATTATATTCTGATTTTATACATAAATAAGTGAAATAAAAGAAGAAGAGGGGGAAATAAGTTTTTCTCTCTTTATTTATATTTCACAACATAGGAAGAAAAAAAATGAACTGCTGACTTCAAAATTTTTAACTACAACTTCTAAAATATTATCAATTCCAAAATTTTAATCTTAATTTTAGCTTTGCCATTGAGTTTTGCTATAGAAATATGGGAAATTTTATTTAAAACTCAGTTCAGGAAAAGCAAACTAGAATAGGTTCAAATGTAGATTGTTTTTTTTTAAACTATGCAATTCTTTCACCTTTAAAAAGCATTTTTCCACCTTCCTTTACAGTATTATTATCATTCTCTTGTTTCTCATATATTATAAAATAATACTTAATAATCTTTGATAATGTGCATGAATAAATTTTTCTTTTAACTTTTAGGCAATTTACATTTTATTTCTCAAGTAACACACACCTATGTGCACACACTGAAAATGGCATTGTTGTATAATCAATTTGAGCCACACCAGATTTGTTATAGCTATAAATCCCCTCTCTTTAAGATGAGACAATGGGACAGTGTAACTTTTCATTTGTAATCTTACTACAAAACTTTTAAATTTTTATTCATTTCTCCAATTATTTTTTATATTTCAATTTCACAATTAGCATTTTACATAATACATATGTCCATACGGTGCAGAGATTTGCTTGATATTGAATGCTATAAAGAATGCATAGGATTTTAACACTAGGATCTACAAAAATTGCATCATAGAACATCAAGGTGTACACCGAAGCATGGACACTAAAAGGGTTATCTCAATTGTTTCTGTTTGAGATCTTCAGATCCTTAATGCTGGAAACCTGTGATGACGATAACTAGTTTGTTTTTGGACACATATGATGGTGACCTAATTTTTTTTAACTTCAGTGGGATAAATTTTCTGATCTCTTTTATTCATAGAATTTTCTAAGACTTAATGTGAGAAGTTGGTAGAAAATTCTTCCATACATCAGGCAATATTTTAATAGATGTGGGCCAGGAAGCCATCAAATAAGGAACGAGCATAATCAACCTCAAAACAGCTTTGGATATCTTTAACAATAGTTTTTATCAATCCAGTTCTGTTTATTTGATGATGGTAGCTAGTGTAGGTGAACATCACTAGAGACTGATGTACAGTAGGTCTTACAGTAGAGTCCTCTTCATTGTTTATAGTATGCTTTTCTTTTTAAAAGCAGGCATGTTGCATTATATGCAATTTCAATATTCATTTCTGAATACCACTGCATAGTTCTAGGTCTTTCAACCAGTGTGCTTTCAGTTTTTTAGTCACTCAATGATAAGTAGTCTTTGCTAGCTAAGGTCATCATAATTGTTGAAGTGGATGGAAATAATAAAAAATACTTTGAAACAATAAGCAACTGCAATCCGAAGCTATTCTGAGGGAGACTTGTTTTAACCATCAGTTTTCCTTTTAAAAAGCTACTTCTCCATCAGCATTTTCTCTTCTCTTGTGTGAGTCATGATTAGACTACTGCCATTTTTCTTTTCAGGCCTATTTATATCTCATCTTCTCACAACATGTTTTTTAACATTTACACATAATTAAGTCTGTATTAGTTTAAATCAGGATGTTTTTAAGAAACTTCTTTCTCCAGACCTAATATCAGATTTAATATATATTTTTAAAAAACATTTTTCATAAATATTTTAACATTATATGATTATCTTATAAATGATTATAAAAAAAAATTTTTTTTTCTTTATTTACGATAATGATTGAAAGAAGAAAAATCATGACCAAACTGTGAAATTCATTCTCTAACTTTCTCAATTTCAGTTTTTTATAAAATTTGATAATGTATTCAAAGCTGTTATTTAATTTATTACAAGAAAAGGCATATTTTTTCCTTAAGCTTTCATCTAGCAGGCAAATCTGAAATAATTACAAAATATGGTATATTTTTTTAAACTACACAATTCAAATTCATTTGTGTGCACTAAAACTTAAATAAATTATCTAAATTCTTTTTCTTGCCTTTCATTACAGGAGTTATTATTTTACTAATTATAATTTTACATAGTATGTTTCTTTTACCAAACATTTAATAATATGAATAACTCTATAGGCCAATTTTCTTTTATTAAATATTTAATAGTAGTTATTAATTCTGTGAGCTAATTTTCTTTAATTTTTTATTTTAATATTAGTTAAGTTACATATATATTGCAACTAATATGTGCATGTACACAGACAACAATCTATAATTTATTAATCAATCTATCATAGTTTTTTTATGAAGCTTTCTTGACCATGTAGTTTTGTAATACAGCTAATAATATATATAGTACAATAAATCACAATATGAATATATATAACATTTAGCACAATCATTTAAATAATAAAGTAAATGATATTCACTTTCACTTAGTATTTGGTGATAAGAAAATGGTTTCATTTTAATTCTCTTTATTTGTAAATAACTAAGGCAGAAAGTGTGAATATTAATCCAATTATTTATTGTAAGATATTTATTAAACAGAGTGATTTTTATTTAACAAAAATAAAAAAAATACCTTATTGTATTGTTGAATACAGGTGGCAATGTGTATCATTTACTATTGTAGGATTTACTATTTAAATGATTGTGTTGAAAATTATATATTGTAACAGTCGTTCCAGTAAGTTGAGGTTGCCAATATATTGGAATGCCAACTTTTGTAACTAATAGTAAATAAAAAGATTAAGAGGAGACTCTTAGGATTTTGATATTATAGTTAAGCAAATAAACAAATCCATCCATTAATCTATATCTAGATATCAAAAGAAATTTTATTGTATCCAACTATATTCAGTAACTAAATGTTCATATAATCTTAAGATATGGATTGAACTAGCTACATTAAATAAATAATTAGTCCTATGTAAATAAAACATCTTTATTAAATGTATGCATATATTTACTTAACTATAACATAATTAATAAAATATGATAGTTCAAATAATTATACACTTCTTTGTTGGTCAATAAATTTTAGATACAATAATAATTTTAAAATAAATTAGATTACAGTTCTTAGAGATGTAATCATAGAAAAATTATCAAAAGTGAGATGACATTAATAAACAAATATGAAAGTCAAGTTAATTTAGATAAAATCATATACTTTATTTACATTAAACAAATAATGTATAAAAAAAAATACATAAATAAATAAAGGAATGTTTTATCAGATACTATAATATTTTGAATATGAAACATTTAACAATCATGTGTATCTTTATATTCTATATGTGCATAGGTGGGTCAATATGAATATTGTTGCATATTAACACCTTCATTAAAGATTGTTTTTTTTAAAAAAATAAGCATAAAATTTGCTTTAATAAAATTTAATTACAATTATATTACTTAGTATGTTTTCTTTAATTCTTTATTAGTTAAAGCATCGGTCTTTTCTTTATATCTACTGTAAACATGGAGATTGTATTATTCTTAGTAGGTACTTTTAGTGTCTATATTTTATTTCATCATTTAATATTTAACATAAAATCTTGTAATATTATGTAATATACTGAACTGGATACTTTCTCTGCTTCAAAAATCATCCCTTCTAAAATCAAAATTGAAATGTATATGTATAAAGATTTTAAAAGGGAAGATAAAATTTTATTTAAAATTTGTAATTTTTTTTTTGTTTGCGTATGTGCCATAACACATGTACTTGATTATATTTTGAAATCATAAAAATATTTTTATTTAAAAGAATTTTGATTAAGGTAATTTTTTTTGTTTTGTTTTAATCTATTTCAAAAGCAGAGACTTATTTTCTAATTTATTGAAAGTGGTATTTGAAAAGTAAAAACATAAGATAAAAGATAGCTCTGGTTGAAATTTTAATTAAAGATCTAACAAGAGATAAAGAATAGCCTTGGTTAAAACTTTTAATTAAGATCTGGTGGGAGGTAAAGACTAGTCCTGGTTGGATTTTAAGATCTGGTGGAAGATAACAATAGTATATAAAAGCTCTGTTTTTTTGTTTTTTTTGAGAGCTTATATATTTTATATTTGCTAATTGTGGACTGCTGAGAGATATAAACTTATATTCGCTAGTTTCGGACTGCTTATATCATATATTTGCGAATTGCTGATGATTTGGTTTTTGCATATTAAAAATTTGCGTACTAAAGATCGCTAATTGCAAATTGCTGCTATATAAAGATTTGCTCAGTGTGAATTGAGGATTGCTAAAAGGATTGCATATTAAAATTGCGACTGGGGAATTGCTGATTATTATTTGCGTGCTTTTTCAAATTGCTTACTACTTGCTGATTGCTAACTGCTAAAGAAACCATTGAAGGAGAAGAAGAAAAAAATAAATAAATACTACACTTAATACTAAAAATAGAGATCATCTGTTCATTATGCAGCAAATATTTATTTTAAAGAACCTCATTAGAAGTATGCTGTTGTAAGCCATCTAAAATGAATCCCGGAACTCGAAAATGTATCATCATGAACATATCCTAATTCCCTAGTTGAGACTGATCCTAAAGATTGCCTTCATACTCTTGACCAGATAAATGGAGATCCAAAACCACAGTAGTGTACTCTTGATAGGACTAAAGCCTTGCACACACCACTGGAATAAATCAGACGGAAAAACCGAAACCAGAAGGTAACTGAATATTTTTCTATTTTACCCAGGGCTTAAATCTCTAAACTTTATATTCAAAGAAAAGAATATGAACATAAGATAGGCTTATGAGTAATAATTTAGATATTATTATTAATTTATAAATATCTTTTTTTTTAAACCCATAAATTATAGAGAATCAGTTCAAGATTTCCATTTTTGTCACTTTGTCGGAGAGTGTATTGTGAGGTAATATTTTATACTCATTGTTTTTCTTTATTATTGTTATTATTAATTGTTGTTAAAAGCTTTGGCAGATAATAGTAGTTTTCTTTTTATTTTACCTGTTCCCTATTTTAGTTGAAATTAATTTAGTTTAATGTGTGTTTGCATTTCCTGCAGATCTTGGATCTTTTAGCTGGCAATTTATCGATTGAGTAGTTCTGTTTTCTTATATTTCACATTATGTAAAATCATACTCTTTTCTATTGCTTGCATGGAGGTAACCTTAAGGGCTGCATCAAAGCGACTCCTTATGAATGTTTAAGGAGCATAAGACATCCTTGTTTCATCCCGATGTTTTTAGCAGGTTAAGAAAAGATTGTTCCGCACTGTTTGTTAACTTGTGTCCAAGATCGTCTTTATTAGAATCTCTAATAAAAAATGTGGAATGTGTGTAGATAAATTGATGGCAGAAAGATCATCACAAAGCCCTCTAAACTTATGTGAGAAAACAAAATTAATGCACACTCTCTGGCAAAGAGAGTTGGGAATTTGGGTCAAACTTATATATTTTTTTTTTGACTAATATTTTTTGAATAAACTTAAAAATTATTAATAATTATATTTGTTTTTGGCTGATGTTTGTTTCTGGGTCCTGTCTCTCAATTATCTGAACAATATTTAAGATCTCTTGCTCTCCCTGAGTCTAGCTGGTGGTATTTATTTCAGAATATGAATTATTACTTTAATTTTTATCACAGTAAATAAAATTTTCTAGGTTGACGGTGGCCTAGTGACACTCTCTGTGTTAAAAAGAAATGGAGTGTCCGGTACAAACACTAACAATAAAAAATTGGGTGTAAAAAAAAACCCCCCCTCAAAACATCCACGGGGGACTCTTTTAAAAAAAAAAAAAATAAATAAATTAAAAAATAAAAAAACAGAAGACAGGAAAATATTTAAAAATAAATAAAACATACTATTTTATAAATATATAATCCTAAATATTAATTATCAGCTTACAACAACTTTTATTTTTAAAAATAAACATTCACACAATTAAAATGATGTTTATATAATAAAGTATATCGTTCTACTTTATAAAGATACCTGTTTTTCCAAGATCGTTTTTCTTTAAAATGTTCTAAAAATATATATGATAAACAATAATCTATGAATAATTCTATTTTCTTTTTAATAATAGAAACAATTATATAAAAAAAATTAAATTGAAAAATAAAGTCCTTTAAAATAGTTCATAGTTTTTCTATTCAATTCCATCAATAAAATTTTGAAGAATTCCAGAATGTTGCAAGATTTCCAAGAAAATTAATTATCATAGATGAGTAGATAAATAACGTGTACATCCTTTATATTGTAACCAGACCCGCACAACCCCTTTATTACCTCGGTTATAACAATTTCCTGATGAGCAGGTTGCAGGAAGGAACTATGGATTGGCATTCCCCAATGCAGATGTTATCCCCTCCCCCTACAATAATATTTCCTGCTCATCAGAGGATGTAGCACCATAGAGACTGGAAGAATCTAGACATTTCTGTGTTTGGTTTGCCAAGCGGCGCCACTAGAGTTCCATCTCGCTACAACCTGACTTACGTAGGTCTAGTTATGCAATGAATGATAAGTGATGCAAAAAATAATAGAACTGAACAACTGGATAACTAAAATTAATTTTAAGAAACAATAATTTTATTTAATAACAGGTTTAAATAAATGTCCATCAAATAAAATATTTCATTGACAGTCTCTTGTATCTCTTCAGCCTACTTCCAATAACATTTTAATATGAATTAAAGAATGTAATTTGTTGAGAGTATAATAAAGTCCTTCTTTCAATAGTTCTTTAACAGTTTACATCTTTAATCATTTAGTTAATTCACAGAGAGGAATGCAATATATGAAGACAACAGAGATAATAATGAAGACAACTGATAGCATTTAATTCAGAGTTCCACTTAATTCAAACAAATATTTCATTTACAGTCCATTGTGTATCTTGGTATATATCCAATAATAGTACAATATGAATTAAAGAATGCAAGTTCTTTAACAATTTATATTTTTAGTTATTTAGTTAATTCACAGAGAGGAATGCAATATATGAAGACGAGAGAGATAATAATGAAGATAACTGATAGCATTTCATTTAATTCAGAGTTTCACTTAATTCCAATTTGTAGTCTTTTAGGTAGTTATCACATGTAATGTGGCTTAAATTAACTCATGTATGAAGATATTCTTTACAGACAAGAGTATTTCTATTATTCCAGTTAATTTTAGGTGAGTCAAAGCATAATAAATTTATTTCTATTGTTATCCAAATCCAGGTTTGAATCCATAATATAAGCACATTTATCCATTGGTTATTCCGGTAAAATATAAGTATGTATTTTCATATGTCCAGATATCAATTCATCTTGCAAATGCATATATTTGGTATTTCCGATTTTATAAGACATATATATAACCTATACGCATCAATAGCTCCAGGTATATCATTGTACATTTAACCGTGACACATTGTTTTGGTATTCTTACTTCTCAACTTGTATATATAACATGTTTTAATTTCATATATATTGCTTATAGTACTTCATTCATATACACTTTAATGCAACTAATTTTCTTAAAGTGTATATGAATGAAGTACTATAAGCAATATATATGATTATATTAAGATATGCAAAGAAAGTGAAGGAGAAGAATAAGAGATGTTTTAATTTCATGTTTATATTCCTTTTCTCGGAGTTTTCACATAATAAATAAAAACTTAAAAAAAAAAAGATTTTCTTAATCTTCAACTTATTTAAGTATGTGGTTCATTATACACATATAACCATTAACTTTTATTGACGTACTAATTCATATTTAAATGTTTGAATTTATTCATAATATAGTATAAATTTACTAAATACATTCATTTTGTATATTTTCTAGTTTTATCTGGTTATAAACATGTTATTATAATTTAGTTAGTTATAATTATATGTAATAGCTCAGTATTTCTGACTCTTCGAGGTATACTTATTTGTATATCAGAACATAAATCGTTATAAGTATTTCTTTTTATTTTATTTTAATTCAAATGTATCTGCAGATGAGAAGTCAATCATTTACAATTTACCAGATATTCTTAGTATCTATAATTTATCATTAATAAAACGTATTTTCACATAGCTATATTTATTCATAATTTTCTTTTTTAAGAAAGATGTTTTGTTTGGTCTTTTATAAACACATATAAGTATTGAATAAAATGCCTTTTGATTATCGATATTTAAGACATTTAGTATTTACAATTTATTATTAATAAATCGTATTTTCATATAGCTATATTTATTCATAATTTTCTTTAAGAAAGACGTTTTGTTTCGTCTTTTATAAACATACATAAGTATTGAATATTTTATAAAATTGTTACCTTTATTTTATCCAGTTTGTTCCTTCACATCCATGATGTGACTGCATTCAAAAGGGATCGTTGTATTTAAGCTTAATAGCATTATTTACTTTCATGATGTTCACCCAGGCAAATCTTGGAGAACCATGGCTTTGGATGAAGAGAAGAAGCTGTTACGATTAGCCTTCCATCGTTATGATTTCCTTATTCATATTTTCTTTTTTCATTATCAACAGTGGCTATAAATATTATATTCCAAGGTGACGAAAATCAGAGTTAAGTACCACTTAAATAAGAATTTTAACTTTTTAACTCTTCACTTTTCTTACTTCTTTAACTGCTATTAAAATCTTTTTTTAAAAAAAATCTCTTTAAAATTTTTTTAAAAAATCTCTTTTACAAAATCTGCTCTGAACTTCCCACTCAACTATTTATACTCTGATGTATGGAATGATTAAGCAGCACTGCCCAGTGTGGCTGATTTGTTGCACAGCTTTCATTTAAGCCCGAGTGCTTTTCTCTTCTTAAGGATTGGACACTATTTTTCGCAGGACAGATAAGGAATCATAAGGATAAGCCATGTTTTTCAATTTGATAAGACTGCCTCAAGCGATTTTACACTTTGTACGACAACATCGTTTCAAAAATTAAAAATGTAATATTTTTAATAAATGCCAGCTTTAAATAAATACGAGTGACATATTTATATCATAATCTAAAATTATGAAATCAGTAATGAATGTTTATCTTTATTTTTTTTCTCAGTTCTAGAAAATAATGATTTTCTTGTAAATTCATAAACTTTTTGCTATATTTTTCTAAAAAATTATAAGATCAACTTCTTTTTTCTATATCTGCTGGTTTTTTAGGTGGGAGGGTAAATAGAATATATATACATGAGAAACAGCATTTCTGTTTCAATATGTTTTATCCTTTTACAGAATCTAGTTTATAAATGACAAAGTTCAACAGCATTTCTCTTTTGAATTTTGAAAGAAATTAATTTATTAGCATTCTTTATTCATAAAAAATTTAAAACATTCATGTTTTAAATAATGTTCTATATAGTGTGATATTAATACAATTTAGAAAGCCTTCTAGGCAAATGTTTTTTAATTCCTTTAGCTCATATTTTTAACATTGCTGCTCCCCAGAATTTTGAATATAAGCATAAGAATGAATAAATGAATGCCTGTGTATGAATTTACAATAACATAACATTATATATATATATAAAGTTCAGTTATATTTATAGACTTTCTAACATCATATTTAGGTCATCATGTCGAATACCATTTTCATACCAATGCACTAAAGTTCCTTTTTCCATTCATGTCTTTATCCAATTTGTTCTTGTGACAGATTCCCCATTGTTTAAGGGTTTGTATATTTGCATTCTAGAGTATCCTTTTAAATATTACAGAATCCTTTATAATAAAAATATTTTAAGTTACATAATTATTTCCAATTTAAAATATTAAGTGCATATTTTAAAAATAAAATTATAGTTTTATAAAATTTTAAATACAAAAATCATATATATCAAAATAAAGCATTTTCCTTCTATTTACTGAAAATTATAATAAATATTCTCTTTAATAAATATCAAATAAAATTTATATATTAAAGTTTTAAAATAATGTTTCTAAATTTAAAATAGAAAAAAATAAACATGCATGCCCACACATACATTCTAAATAATAAACTAAAGTTATATTATTTTAAAATCATTTTGAAGTATATATGATCTAAATACAAATATTAATTTATTATTTCTGCTGCTAAAAAAAGAAGACATTTATATACATAAAATATTATATGTTTTATAATTTATTAAACTTTATTAACTTCTAAAATAGTGTATACTTGAAATAAAATATTAACTCTTATTGTCATTTTACTGCAAATCTAAAATTTACTAATAATTTCAAAAATGCAAAAAATTATTATATGCTACAAAATATTATAAATTTTATTGACTGATTCATAGGGTATTTATTTTTATTAGTATTGCACTTGAAATTAACTAATAATTTTTTTTTTAGAATATAAGTATTATTAAGCTTAGATCATTCCTGTACATTATAATATATATGTACAAAATAAGGTTTTGCTAAAAAGTGTTCAAATTGGTTTGGATAAATTGTACCTTGCAATATATATACCCAATTAAATTAATTCCTACTGTTCCTGATATGATCTCAAATTCTCATAAGCTATTCTCTTAGGAAAAAAGATATTAGACCCTGACGATCAGATGATTTTAAAGGTTTGTTTTGAAAAATATATTTATGGAGAAAAAGATCAGACTGATATTTTTTTTTTAGCTCATTAGTGTGTGTAAGTGTGGAACTCATATTAGGAATATTATAAAGTAATTTTATTGTTTATATTTGTTTTTCCAGAATAGTAGCTAAATCCTAATATATTACTATAATAATTCATAGGTCAGATTACTAAAAAATAACTTTTACTAAATTTGCATTGATATGAATGAATAAATGGGCATTATTTGCAAGTTTGTTAATTAAAAAATAATTTTTTAGGAATATATAAAGATTAATTGTTCAATAAATATGATTATATATATATATATAATGTATACATATGCACACGCTTTAATCAATAAATAGATTTCTTGAGTCTGACAATGACATAAATAACAATAATAAATTTAGTGCAAAAGTGTAACATCTTTTATAGATCAACTACCAATATTCTGTTTGAAACTTGTCTGCCTGCTCAGAGAACCATAGAACCATTTAGAGAAAATACAATACCTATTGTAGTAGTGTAGGTGATAGCATGATAAGCATTAGAAATGTAGTGTAATGAAAAAGTATGAGCACTTGGTTGAGAAATTGAAGTGATAAGACACCTGTAAAAATGTATGGAAATAACATGTTGTTTATATGAATGAAATATGTAGAATGTTCAACTAAAAATGAATAAATATTTCTAATGAATATTAAGTTGATTTTTTTTTTGAAGAAAGTTCTGAAAAACAGATATCATTGTGACAGTTTTTATAACATTGAAGGTGATTGTAGACAGAAATAGTTTATAGCTATAGAAATGTCCTTTTTTTTTTTCAATAAGATTTTAATTTTTCAGTCTCAACAGAATTTATTTACTGAACAAATCTGTGTATGTATAGAAATATTAAATCTTTTTATGCACCATTTAGGGGATTTTCTAAACTTTTAAAATTTATTGCTAAAAAAAATTGACCAATCTCTCACATTAAAAAAATTTGGGCCCTGCTCTCATCATATGCTCCAAAAAAAAACAACAACTGGTATTTCATCAATATAGGCAAGTTATTTTTATTTAAATACTTTGCTATATTCAATTTAATGGTAAATTTTGAATGTTCAGATTAGTGGTGTATTATGTTCTAATTTCAAATTGAGTCTAGGGTTGGTTTTTTAAAAACATCATTATATTCATGAGAGTGAAGCTGGAAACACATTGCATTGAGATTGATTTTTTTTTTTTTTGTCAATTGATAACATTTAAAAAGCTTAGAAAATCTTATAGATGGTATATATAGATTTAATAGCACTTTAATTAACACTTCTACCACCAATAAATTATTTATTTATTAAATATAATAATGAAAATATTTAATTGGAATTATTTTAGATAAACTTCTGAAATTATATACTGAAAAACTTAAACTCATTTGAACTGAACTATTAAAAATAATTATATATAAATTAGATTTTATTTTATTTTTAAATATGTAGATTTATTTAATTATGTAAATTTATTGAATGTGTAGTTGTTGTTTTTTAATAAGTGCATAGTGTCAAGATACCCAGATCTAATGTAATATTTTTAAAACCCTTTCTATAAGATAATTAATTATTGTATATATAATAATATAAACCATTTAGAATACTGAGCTCCATTCTGTTTCTAGATTCTGTCTTTCTTCAGTAGTGCTGAGTCTATCAACATTCCAATCCAAAATCAGAGATACAAGACATATTTATATATCAAGTAGATTTATCGTTTTTATTTTTAAATATGAAGTTTTAATCTATTGTATATTCATTTTTTTAATAAATAAAGCAATTATAGATAAGTCAGCCTATTATAAAATCATTTTAACAAGCATGTCTTTGTAACTATATATGTACTAATGTCAAATATTGGAAACTATTCTTAATGAAGTAATTTGAAATCAGACTGCAAATCAACATATTAACAAACTTCTAAATTGTAAAGAATAGAAAACTAAGATGTACTGGAGAAAGCCTTAAAAAATTCCTCAGCTTTACAATTATTGACTATATTTGGCCTTCCTTATTGTTATACTTTGTTTTTGTATTTTTAAGATTATGGATTATTTGATTTCTGTTCAAGAGGATTTTATATTTTGTTTTTATATTTTTAAGATTAGGGATTATTTGACTTCTGTTCAAGAGGATTTTTTGTAGGATATATAGAAATTCATTTTCTAGCTCATAAACATAAGAGAATTACTATTCACAGTAGTTTACCATATATTGCAGTTTGATATCCAAAAGATTATAGTGTAAATGCCTAATACTTTCTCTACTGTGGTTGTTAGGTATCCTCAGGATGCTTCTATTAATTTTGTCTGAATTCAAGTTTTTCAAGCTTCTTATGAACACTTTAATTTAATGATTGATAGCAATTGTGAAATAAGCTTGTCATGAGATTGGAGTTGCCTATTTGTTTGTATTTTGACTTCTTTAGTGTTATTCTTTGTTTATCATTTTTGGAAATATATATGTGTAAATTATTTAGTTTGTATATATAAAGTTTATAACTAGACTAAAAATGGTATAAATTTTAACCAAAGAAATTATTAATAATCATTAATATATTTATCTAAACATCAATTGAATATGTGAAAGAAATATAACATTTCTAAGATAAATTGTTACAATTTGTTATGATTAAATACTAAACAGTGATGATGAAGATTTGTGGGAGAGTGTGATTTAACTAGAAGTGCATCTTGGAATTTATAATTTTTCAGATGTTCATGTATTCGAAATGGTATAATAAAGTAGAAGTTTTAAAGTATACCTAATATCATCTAATGTTATTTTTCTGACAGTGCTACCTGTGTTAAAGTTCAAATTAAATATCTAGAAAAAGGTAACAAATCATTTTAAATAGTCAGAAATTCAAAACAATGTGGCACAAGTAGTGCTTTTTGGAAGATTTAATATTAGGCGAATTAATGTTTTTCTATATTTTGTTTCACTGTAATGTTATGTACTGGTTAATTTTCATATGTGTATATATGCATTTTTTTGTTTAAAGATTTGTTCGAAGTGTCAGCAGTATTGATACTATTTCTGCTCGAAAATTCCTAGAAGCTGCCAAAATGACAGAAGATAACATGCTTTTCTATACAGTATTTACATTTTTCCAGCAACGTAATATGCGGTTAAAAGGAACTCCAGCATTTGGAAAAGGTAAATTTATATTTAAAAAAAGTTCTTTAATAAATATTTATCAAAAATTTAATTAATGATTTGCTTTATATATATATTTGTTTTTCAGGCGAGCATTGTGAAGCTTATGTGAGTCATTTTGAGTCCCTCTTTGGTTCCGAAAATTTAACACAAACCAGTTGCAACTGATTTACATTTGTTCTGTACAAAGAATAAATTTATTAAATATAAACTATTTTAATTTATTGATTCATTTTATTTTTAATAAGTTAAAAAAAAATGTATATAAATTAAATAAAAATTTTATTTTACAATTTACTTGTTTCTATTCTTGAGTCAGTGTATATTTCTCTTCATTTAACAGTGAAACAATTTCTGTCATTTGTATCTTCTCAATACATATTATTCAGATATTTTTTTAAGATTACATTGAAATTTTTATTGTTGACAGCTATTTTGTTATTTAATATTAATATACAGTAAGATAATTTTTTTATTTTCCTTTATTTTTAATGTATTTGCACTTTATCACAGACCGAAATGATAAATTGTAGCAATATTACAACAAAGCTTTAAGATGTATTATTAATATTTTGATGAATCATTGACTATGAGAATCGCATAATAAATTTTTATATGAATTCCCAAGGAAATTCAGTAATTTTTTAATTAGCGACTATTTTCTATTTGATTATTTTCACTGGTTAATGAATAATTATCTGGCTACAGTTGAATGTTAATTATGTGAATTAACTAGAATCGAAGGTGGCTATGATAAATCAAATAATTCAAACATTCAGATATTCATATTGTAATAATTTTGCACTAGAATCAATATGATATCGCTCGATGTTATATTACTTTAGCATAGAAATAGCTAATTAAAAAATGAAGCAATTTTCTGATGAAGGCCACAAGCCAGAAACTAGTCTGGGGATATTGGATAAGTAGGCACTAGATGGGGATTTTATGCACAAACCTTCTGACATCCATTGATTACTCTAGCTTGCTGTGAGTGGCAATACATGTAATGAGTTTTGCCTGTTTTAATATACATTGACATAGTGACAATAATTGATTTTTGAAAAATGATTTGTTATATATTTTGTCACTACAAAAAATTTAATTGAAAACAGGTTAAAATAATATTCTTAGTTCAAAATATGATAATTGTAAAGCAATGTACTTTCATATATATATTTCTATATCATGAATATATATATAGCTGATTTTGTAATATTTAAATACAAGTTTAGTATATATACTTAAACTAGATGTAATTAGAGGGGATTTGAATCGAGACTAGCTGTTTTATAATTCATTTATTTTTTAAAAAGATAGTAATATAAAATTTTATTTTTTATTGTAACTAAAACTAATCATTTAATTAATGTGTATTGTTTAAAGATAATGAAGAATGTACTTTATCTTATTTTCTTTCATTTATAAAAAACAAAAAAGTTATATAATGAATAAAATGGATGTAGTTTTTTTTTTTTTTAAGGAAATATATTTATAATGCATGTTCAAAAATGTTTCTTTTTTTATTTAACTTATATTATAGGTCTTGTAATTTGTTGATACTGTAATAGAATGAATTTATTAATTATTTGAAAAAAGAAAAAAAACATTTTTTTTTTTTTTGATTTGTTAAAAAAAAAAGAGAAGAAAATAAAATTAAACTGATTAGAGTAAAATTGTGATTGGACAAGGCAGTAAATGGCCATTGTATAAGCCACTCTCTTTTTGTTCCTGCTCAAGCCACTCTTTGGTGTTCCTATTTCTATTGTTTTCACAAAAGCAACCTGGGAACAATTATAGCTAAAGAACTGTTCTCAGCAGTGTGATTGAAGACTATCAGCATTTGGAGCTAATATTAATAATAAACTATTAATTGCCAATATTCTATGATGACAAAATTCATTAAGAAAATGAAACCAAGAATAAGGCAAAGTTAAAATCATAATGTGTATTAATTTGGACTCTGGATCATGTAGACCTAGAAAAATCACCTATTGCCACCTGGGATGAGAAGAAATGGTAGCCTTCCCATGGAAGATCAGCTGTTGCTTGCCTGGAATGAGAAAAGAGATGTTGGCCAACTTATAGGATTTATTTCATTATACCTGCCATAACAATCACCTCCACCTGCCATGAAGACTAAAGACATTAATATTTTTTTAATAATTACATATATATAATTTATAATAATCATATTCTCCTAAATGTGGTACCATTTTTTAAAGATGGTTATAATTAACTAATGATTTTGGATAAGATGTAAGTTTATTTATTATTTTATTAACTGAATAAGTCATTATTATTATTATTAATTAAATCTAAATGTAATTTTATGTGTATTTATTTTTTAATATCTATTTACATTTGATATCTGCTGTTTGTGATTTAAATATATATATATATCTTAAGGTTATAAATGTTATATATAGAGTACGTAAAAATCAATTTGTTTTGTTTATTGTTAAAATTGATCTTGTGTGTAGGTAATTTCATCTCTTTCTATGCAAATAAGTTTGAAATTTTATAACTATTTTAAGTTCATGCTTGCTGAAGAGAAAGTATCGAGTGCAGAAACACCCAACAGGGAGGGGCGTATATTTAAAATTGCACTTTAGTCAGATATCATTTCTTTATTAGAAATGTTACTTAAGTGTAATTCATAATTCTATAAAGATATTGTTTGAAGGAATATACTAGATGTAGATTGATTAATGGAGATGTCTTCATCAGTGATCTGTGTGAGTAATATAGTTTAGAATAAGCCACATGTCATTGCATATTTAAAATTATTGTATTGAAAATTATAGATATAATTCTTTTATGTTTTGGGATTTGAGAAGTTTTGAAAACTAGATTGTTGTAGTGGTGTCATGGGTCAGATTACACGATGTTATATTGTTCTATTAAATGTAGTCAAAGAAATAGTTGTGAATAAATTTAAAAAAAAAAAAGTTAAATGGGCAACCTGCACAGTTAATTTATGTGTAAATGACTCCCCTTCCTATATCTTTTAGTATACTGTGTAAGTTCCATTAATTAATGATTATTGAATAAATGTAAAATGATCCTTAAACATCCTGTTGTTGGTTTTATTATAATATGCATGCCAGTTTATATGAATAAGGGATAATTGCAGGAGATTTCTATTTTGAAATAAAAAAATTATTTTTAAAAAATTGTTTCTGTAAATGATTTATAAATAATAACTAAAATATTTTAAAGAAACTGTGTAATAATTTTTCAGTTGAAGCATAATCTAATATATTTCAAAAATTATAGTGTTAAGCAAAATAAGTTAATTTAATAATTATGTAAAATTTTAAATGGATGAAAATAAAAAATACATCAAAATAAATCAGAAACTTTGTTTACATTTTAAATTTTCTTCTTAAGATCTGTTATTTTTCCATTATTTTTGCTATTTTAATTAGATCTCTTTATTTTTAAATTAGCAACTTGATATTGTAATTACTGAATTATAATCAATATTTGATCTCTAGAACTTTAGCACTGATGTTGACAATCTTCTTATTAATATAGTTTTATTTTGCTTTCCATTATTTTGTCTTTACTCATTTGTCTTGGTCTTTTTTCCAGAATCTTGTATCAAATTGTGTTATTCTGTTCTAAAGCCAATTCTAAAAGCCTTTTATCATGTTCTTTCTTAAAGCCTACATTGATCCAACACATGCTTCTATTTGCCATTATTATCATCAATGATAATTGTATCTTTATGATTCCAGTATTGTTTTTAGATTTTTCTTGGCAGTCAATAAAAAACATGATTCTTTTTTTTTTTTTTGATTCTAAATATTGTTATTCTTGCATTGATAGGCTTATAGTTTATTAATGTTCTTTTTGTTTAATTTAATAGAAATCCTAGACTAATTTCACGCTTTGCATTACTTTCTGCATGAGATAACCTCATAATTATTTTATTCTCCAGAGTCTTTTCAGTAAATCACATCCAAAAATGACATATAGTTTTTTTCATTGTAGGTCTGATTTTATATCTGTTTAAAGATCTGATATTCCAAGATTTTTTACGTTATTTTACAATTGAAATTATTTCAATAACTAATGTGTCAATTTAAACTCATTTTTCAATTGGAATAGTGGCTTGCATTTTCCAGCATTTTGGATGAAGGTTGTATCATATGCTATATACTATTTTTACAGTATCACATTGCCTTTTCTGCTTGAACTAGTTTGTCAAAGAAGGCTTTTAAGCAGACTTTTTCTGACATCTTGCATTCACTCCTCCAGAAAATTGAAATGGTTGCTATTTTTATTTGCTATATCATATGGCTTACTGGAAATGATTTGTCTGTCTCTTCTACCATTGGGATTTTAAATGCTCTTCATTTTTTTTATTATTAAACATTGATTATTTTCTCTTCATCCTTTATTATCCAAATTTGGGATCAGAAAGATTAGGAGCAAATTAATTAAATAAAGGTTTTTGTATCTTAAAATTATGTTACATTATATAGCTGGACAACAAAAATATTTTTGGTAATGAAACAAAGCAGGCTATCTGTATTTATTAATATTTTTTTATTATAAATAATTGAATCCCTCATATCAACTCCACCATATCAATCATTCATCAGTACAGAAAATCAGCCCACCATCTCTCACTATGTTTATATTTTATGAACAATCCTTTCTCTTCATATAATGGAGATGTCAAAGATTTGAATCTCCAAATCCTTATTGATAACTAGATATTTTTTTACTACATCTCTCTCAGGTAAAGTTGGGACTGTTTTTTATCTGCATGCTCAATTATTATTAAAAATATTGTAATTACAATAAACTATTTTAGAGTGAGCCACGATTGATGCATGAATATTTCTTGACAATTAAATTATTAAATATTCCAGTTTTTGAGCAGTTTGGCAGTAGCTAAGCTAATTAAGCAAAATATTTTATTGAATTGAATCTGAAAGGTTCGAGGAAAAAAAATCTTTATTTGTTTATTTTTTGAGATGTGGTTTATTATTCTATTTCAATTATGCACTAACAAAATATATTAAGTTAATAATTTACTATGTTAAGATTCAGCCTCACCAGAAAATCATATAACTAAATAAATTCTTAAGAATTTATATAATTGATTAAGAAAGTAAATGGAGAAAGAGTCTCAGTAATGAATCTTTTAATAAATGAATAATTATTAAGATCTCCAGAAGAATATCTGATGAAATAAATTATTAAGAATTACTAATAGTTTTAACAAGGCTGTAAACCTTAGCAATGAGCGTCTGAAAAAATCGTCACTAGCTTACGCTATGAAATAAATTATTAAGAATTCCCTAAACAAATAATGATATCAATAGCAGGGAAAACTGCACTTGTTACACACTATGAATATGGTCATGTCATTGGCTAAATCTTCATATTTTTCAATATATTTTACTTTATTTCTATATATTGTAATTAATTATTTAATCAGTTGTTATTTTAGAGTAAGCAATTATTATTGCATGAAATGGATCAGTTGAGAATTCTGTTGTAAATTCATAATTACAGGAATCATTATTTTTTCCCCAAACCAGCCTCATTATCTAATATTTAAGGCAATAAAGGTTTTCAGTATTTTAAGTTTTTCTTCTGTTTTATTTTTCATTGACACACAATTATCTTAATAAAAGAAATCACTAAACTCTCACCTTAAATATTATGATAAGATCTTCACTCTAGTGCTATCTAATATGTTTAACTAAATAGTGATGCCTATAAAATCTCCATCATTATACCAGTTTCTGATTTTTGCCATTATCGACTTTGAATCCAGCTTCACTGATAAAGGCAAAAGTCAAAAACCAGTCTGAAGATGAGAATTAATTACTAAAGTGGGGGGGGGTCTGGTAATTACTGATTACTCAAACCTATATTAAAGGGCGTTAGAGTAGAGAGCTGCTTTTGTATTTAATAAGCATCTTTTCCCTTCTAGTATTTGTCAATTTTTTATTATTGCATTTTTTATTTCAGTGCTTGGGAACTTTATGTTTATAATTTTTTTATGTAATATTTAACATAATAAATAAATTTAAAAGTTATAAAGATACAGGCTATATATGAAACATTTAAAGTTATTTATTTTTAAAATTAAACATACTTAAAATTGAGTGCTTAGTCACATGTAATTTGATATAAAATAAATCATATTAAATTAAATAATTTAAATTTTTTGAATTTTATTATGTATAAGAAATTTATTTTAAATGTTTACTTTGTTATACACTTTATAAATCTGAAGATGACTCCTGTTGAGATAAAATTCCCAGAAGATAATTGAATATTAAGTCTAGGAAAGTGGTAAATGTATATATTGATCTTCTTTTTTTATTGGTAGCCTAGCCTGAATGTAAATCATCTTCAGAGTTAGCACATGCAAGTACATATGTCTGTAAAAAGGAAAAATAATAATCTTAGTCAAAATTAAAAACAAGACAGGATAAATGAGTTAATTAAAAATGAAGAAAAGCTTGGCAGATTAAAAAATATGTTGATGTTTATAAATAGGAAGATAAGAGTGGCCACTCTTGCCTTTTAAAGTCGTTAATCTTGTGTTAAGATTTGTAGAGGTGCCTACCGTCGCATCTAGGTGCATAGTCTCAAAGTTGTAGCTTTAATATATATTACTATTTAAAGATGAAAATAAAAAATTTGTTGACACAAAATAGAGGAAGAAAAAATTGATATATTACACTGCAAATCTTATAATTTAAATATAATATAAATTATCAATTATTTTTGAAAGTGTGGAATAATAAAATATTGCATTTGAATTATGTAAATTCCACATAAGATTGTTAATCTCTATAAGAAAATGACTGATGCAAACAGAAAAACTTTTTTTAAATAAACATCTTTCCATTTTAAAAATCATCTTCCTAAACTAATCCTTTTTATCTGTAACCAAATCACATCAAAAAGCTTCCTAATAATTTTTTTTTGTTCTTGGCACTCATTCTTATGCTTTATATAAAATTTCTTTTCACAAAATTTTCATTTAATTAGACTTTATTGAATTCAAGTTTTCAGTGATATTAATATAGGTCCGTCCCCCCCTAAAAGTTTGCATAGTGTTGGATTTGTTGTGAAACCTAATTATTGTATTCTTAATATTTTTAGTGAAGTCATAATTTTTAAAAATGTTTTTCACAATGCTCCTATACCATTTTATCAATCTTTATGCATAATATTATACAGAAAAGCATTTACTTCTTATTGAATAATACTGTTGTATTAATTGTTTGAGTGTCTAGCAGTTTTCTTCAGGGTTGTAAAATACAACTGCCATATGTTATTTCTTATTCAGTTACACAAATATACAATAACTTTATTTTGATGTTTTTACATATACTAGAATTAGACAATCAAAATTGTCACATACTTGAAAAGCATTTCGAAAGTACAGAATGATTTTTTTTTTTTTTAGAAATTTATATATAATCATCAAATATCTTGGCAAAATATGACCTTTTATTTTTAAATTGAAAGTCTGGATATGAATTTTCTAATATAAAAAAAATTAAAAATTATTTAGATATTTAATTGTGTTTGTGAAGGATCTCTTGGTCTACTAAACATATCTGTATTATTGCTTTTTTAATGCCAGAAGCATTATATACTCATAAATTTGATCTACATTAAAAATGCTTGTAAGAAAATACATAAAACACTCCTTAATAAACATTTTACAATGCAATTTCAACATATGATTTTATTATTGTAATACAAAAAAAAAAGATGGATACCATGAGAGAATCATGATACTCAGGCCTTATACCAGCGGTCCCGACTTTTTTGCACTTAAGAGCACATTCTATAATACTAGCCAGGTGGCGAGCACCATTTATTTTTTCAATGTAAATTTATAGTTGGATATTGTTAATGATAGACACTTACACTAAAATTATAGTATGACCTACAATTTGATTACAATATAATACAATAATTTATAAGAAATCTTAAAAATTAAATCAGATAATTTTTTATCGTGTTCGGATAGCGGTGGGCACACGTAAAATGGTCTGTGGGCATAGGGTTGGGGACCCCTGCCTTATACCAACCTAAATAACTGAAGATAGTAAGATTTTAAAAAGATAAATGAGAGGAAATAGAAAATACTGTTTGTACTGGGAACAGTATCTAATCTTTGGTCATTGGGAAAATTTATTACCTTCAACTAAAGAACTAGTCCAGATTCCATCTTGAGCTGATTGAGCATTCATCACTACAAAGCAACAGATATATGAATAGATAAGATGTATCTAATAGCAGAAACAGGCCAATAAGTGATGATGCTCAGTAAATCTGATTGCTCTCATTATGGATGGGATTCTGGATATAAATAGGCAGTCCGTTGTGAGGTAAAATCAGATGACAACAACTAATTATCAGCTGAATGGCAATACATAATTTGTCTACTATATGGTTTAATGCAGTGAAGCAATTTCACACTTGAACTAGAAGCTGTTAGATAATAAAACAGACACAAGGCAAGCTGTTACAGAACAGCAGAAAATGACTATATCTACACATTGAGATAAGCTGTTGCAGTCAAACTGGAGTGTTAAGTAAACCTAGAAGGGTACCTGAAGTCTCATCCTTCATTAATTGCGTGGTATCCAAATGCTATATCGAATCACTGTATCAAGTGTACAAACATTATTGAGTATATTTGTAAATATATTGTACATAAGTTGAATAAAATATTAAATCATATTTATATGAACTTGTGTTCATTACAGTCATATATGTAAATAGAGGCAGATCCCATTTATGTTACAAAGTTTATCTTAAAAGATTTTCTAAAAAAAATTCATTGCTGATTGTTTTCAATGGGAAGATTGATTATATTGGAAAGCTACAAATAAACACAATATTGAAATATTTCAAAAACAAAAAATATTGCAAAATGGAAGTTAAAATATAGCAACGTAAACAATTATAGACCAGCATGCACCATATGTGGATGTATTTGTATTTCACAGATTACTTTTTTTTAAATCGTTTTTTTCTCTCTTAAAGTTGGAAAAGCCATATTCGTTTGCAGGTGGTAGCTTTGGCATATAGTAAATATAAAAAGAATAGTTTTATTATAAAGAACGTTATATATTTTTGCTTGAAATATTTTATTTATTTGTTACATCGTAAAATATTGGGTATGATATTTAAAATTGAGAATTTTTTTTTTATCGCAATCTTTTGTCATTGGATGGCCCTATAAAATTTTGTCCAATGAATTTTATCTTGCAATTAAAATGGACTTTTAACTCCCAATCGATAGAAGAAACTATTATTATTTGCGGCAGTATTTAAATAAAACGTATATTTATTTTATTTTTTTAAAAAAGAAGATGACTTTGTGTTCTATTATTAAAGGTATGACTGTACAAGACATTAGATTTCCGACTTCACTCGAGGCCGACGGATCCGATGCGATGGTAATTTGTGATATTTTTCGTAATACTTTATGTTTGAATGTTTCTAAGATTAATTAGAATATAAACTTTTATAAAAGTACTTGAAGTCGAGGTTATGTTGATTCATGTAAATGTCTTCACCATATATATATATATTAGATTATACAGCAATTATTCTATATATTTATCAAATTAAGTTAAGTTAGTGGTATTACTTAAAAGTTTGATCTCAGATTTTGTGACTTAAAAAATCATGACACCAGGTGGTAGTTGTGTGTTTGAAGGTAAGGGATGGCTGGTAGAGAATATGGTATTATTACTGGTTTTAGTGATAGGATAAATTTAAATTAGGTTTGTGGAGTTAATATGAAGCCTGTTATGTATGTGTATAATTAAAATATACATAAACACAAAATAATAATTCGTAAATAGGGATTTAATATTTTAAACGTATGTATGGGTATAATTTATCACATATATATATACGTGAAGATAAAAATACTTTGTTAATTTAAAATAATATTATACTTTAATAGCTGTGTTATTTTTTAAAACAACATGTAAACAAATCCTTTTAGATAGGAAGGTTAATTAACAAAGGAACTTTGCAGATAAACAAGATGATTAATTAAAAAGCAATCGAATTGCAAAGGATAATCAATCAAAGTAAAACTTAAGCCAAAAGATAAACTGGGAGGAATTGATTCGACCAGGCCGGACAAGATTTGATCAATCAAATCCAGAAAATCAGGACTGGAAAAATGAGTGAAAGTGTAAAGCATTGGAGACTTAAAACTGGGAGCTCTACCGACGCAGATGAACTGGGAAAGGCCCTGAACGTCGCTTATTTAGCACGGTAGCCCCAGAGCCGACAGCTGGCCTCCGAACGTCCAAGAGTCAGAATAGGGACTATAAAGTAGTTCGCATAGATCTTCATTATTATTTTGGTATACCTTTGGGTTTGTTGAGATAAATATATTATGATTGTTTTAATGTATTAGTGTAAATATGTATATATTAGTGTATTATAATTAAATCTGTTTTCTTATTCTACCGGCGTTAGTCTGTAATTATAATTATTGTATGCATATGTAGTCAGGGCAAGGTTAGCTTACTGCATGGATTGTTCGCCAGTGAGTATTATAACTGGCGGATTTAACAAAGCCAAAATACTTGCATTCGAATAATGGTGTTATTATTATTTTTTAAAGATGTGAGGCATATATTGGAGGCGTAAAATATTAGGTGAATTAATTTATAATATAAATAAAAGTAAAGAAGCGATGATGTATATAGACAACAAATAAAGTATATAATTATATTAGTAGTAGAAATGAAAACGAAAAATATATTTATATTTATTATGCGAATAAGGTAAAGGAAAATATGATCGAAAATATTTTTTTATATCAGATTCTTGGGAATAGTTATAAGAAAAGAATATTTAAAAAGGACAGCGGTTTTAATGTAAAATTTGGTTTTATAAAGATAGAGATTTTTATAGGAGAAAAAATAGACAATAATAATAATAAATAGACTTGTTAGCCGTAGTAGAAACTTATTTGAAAGATGATAATATTCTCTAAAATGTGAATGAGAAGGGATAACAGATGTGATAACGATGACACAGTAGGAAATATATTGTTATTCAAGAGGTTTATTTTGGAAAGAATTTCTAATGGACATATTTGGATTGAACTTGAATTGAAATTAGAGAAATGGATTTATGGTGTAGTAGTGTGCAGGGGTGATGTGGAGAAGAGAAGCTAAAGATCGGAGAAGATGGATTAAACTTGGAGAGACCTTCATCCTGCAGTGGATTGATAATGGTTGATAATGATGATGATGATGATATTTAACTATATTCAGAAGACTTCGATTTCTCATGTACTTTTTGTTAATCATGAATTTGTTTCTAATTTAGTGATATTAATGTAATATTGTAATTTCTGTATATGCACTTCTGTGCTATTTCTATAATAAAATTGATAGTAGTAATATATAAAATTATTTAAATATATTTTAGAAATGTTTATATAATGAAGTTTATGATAATAATGATAATTTTTAATATTCTCATTGTTTTATTTGTTAATTTATAGGGACTATTAGTTGGCTCTGCCTTCTGTGCCCAATCCCACAGGGCTCGCTCTAATTGACCCCATTCTTTCAGCAGCAACACTGCTTCCATGTTCTCTTTTAACAAAACCTGAAACAAAGAAACACAAAAGTTTATGGAAGAATATTTATCACACTTCTTTTTATATAATATTTTAAATACATATACTTAATCAGGCACAATACTACATTTTATTTTATCAATTGGGCTAAGGCAAGTTTCCTATTAATTAAATAATTATTAATAGTTTTTTGCTACAGATACCACATTTCTGTGAGTTTAAAATTTTGATTTTACTACACTTAATTATCAATTCGTATATATTAGAATCTTATAAAAGAGTTGCCAAAAATGTTCATAATAAAGTATTGCTTGACCATGAGGAGAATTCAAATTCTATTTTTTCTTATTAAATAAGTCTGCATTAACTATTCTATAAAATGCAATTTTATTTTTTTCTTCTTGTTTTTATTTAACCTATATTTAATACACACACACGTTACATTTTACTATTAATTGAGCCAGAGCAAGTTTATTAATAAATAAATAATTTTCAGAAAACTGTTTTTTTTTTACTACAGATGCTCTGTTTCAGTGAGATTTTTAACAACAGTTTATTCTTTTTTTATAAAGGTGGTCAGATAAGAGAAATTGTAATCCTTTATTAACAGATTTATATCCAGAATTTTAACAAACTGCATCATTTTCTTCTATTTTTATTACATAAAATTAACACATGATTTTATATATATAGGGTAGATATATCCAAAACCATGTATCCTAAATAAATCCTGATGTCTTATTTAAAGAGGTTGAAATACTGGAAATTAATAAATACTAAAAAATTAAATTTTAGCATTTTAATAGAAAAATTACATTCTGAAAGCAAAACAAAATAATTAGTTACTGCAAATGGGGAGAAAGTAAAAAGGTAGAATGATAACATTTGGGAACTTGTAAATTTATGAATAGGTTTAGGAAAAATAACTGGAAAATATTGTTTATTGGTAATATGAATGATCACAATGAAATCAATGATCTGAAAAATTGTAAATGACCATTATTAAAAAGTATGTATGAGAAATGTGGATTAAAACTTGGAAATTTGAGTGAAGTATGTGTAGTGAATTTACTTTGTGGAGGCAGAATATGAAGCATACTGTTAATTACAGTAATTATTAATAGATAAAAGTGAAATTAGAAATGGAAAAAAAAGTTTTTAATGAGTAAGAAAAAGTACTTTTATGTTGATAGAATCAGGAATATCTGAAAGATTAGGTATTGATATTTGTAAAAAGAATTGATAGGGATGAATGGAAAATAAATGATGAGGTTTAATTGGATAGATTTAATAAAAATTGTACTTGTATTAAAATATTATTAATAATATCTTGGAAAGAATTATGAAAGTTGGTGAATTTAAAAGGTTTGAAAACTGAACAGATATGGTGAAGAAGATTGTAAAAGAATATTTATTTAGAAGTAATAGAATTAATAAGAGAAAATATTTTAGAAAATATAGAAAGATGTATCGATTTAAGAAATTAATGTTGTAAAAAAGAAAAGTTTGTAAAAAAAATTTGGATTTACAACTAAAGACAAACCTCAAATCACCCTTTCTTACATCCCCAAAGTAGCTAAACAGCTTGTTAAAATTTTATCTAATGAATTTAAAGTTGGTTTTTGCAAACTCCCTAACACAAACAGACTAATTAGATTGACCCAACCTAGACACCTCAGTTGTATATAGAATTTCATGCCCTCAGTCTGGATGTGGTACCACTTATTATGGCGAAACTAAGGCCACTGCCAATAATAGAGCACCACTCAGCATATGCATGCATACAAGAGAGTGCAAAAGAACAATGACAACATTTCAATATTCCTCAAACATGAGAAGCAGGCCAGTCAGTCATAGGTTCGAATCCTCAAACCTCAAAGATATGAAAAATAAATAATAATAAAAAAGGATATTGTTAAAGAAAAAGAATGTTATGATAAAAAAGAACTTCAAAAAATATTTAATGAGCTTGTTATAAAATCTGTATATGAAGGGAATTGGGTAAATAAACATAATTTATTACTGAGCTTAATTCATGTAAAGCTAGATTAAATTATGGATTCAGAATTGAACAGAACAATAGATAGATTTTAAAAAACTGAAAACAGAAAGTTTAGCTGATATGACATCTAAAATGGTAATCAATATGAAAAGATTTGCAAGCATTAGTTTAAAAGAAAATAAATGATAAGGTCCCAGATAAATTGAACAATATAAGAAATTGTTATATAAAAGAAAGAAAAGATTTTAGATTGTTAATTAGCTATAGACTAGAAGCAACAATTTTCATTATATATATATATTAATGGAAACAATTAGGATTTGAATGGAAGAGAATTAAATCTTAGGGGAGAGATTCAGAATGTATTTCATTTAGGGAAGTATATTGAGGATAATTTATTCATTCAATTGAAATGTTTTGTAAGGAAAATATATTTATTTTTTTAATTATAGAATAGGTTTATGATAAGATGGATAAGAATTATTTTGGGAGATGTCTTGTAAATATAGAAATAGACTTAGGTTTGCCTTGAATAATTAAGAGTATTTAGAAGAATAATTTTTATAAACTTCAAACATTTTCCCAGCTATTCAAGAGTGGTGTGTTTGTTAGATTAAATTTAATTATGGGATGGGATTATATGTTTTTTTTGTATATGAAAGATATAGAACTATTAAAATTTTTAATGTAACTCTGAAATCAAGATTCTACAATAAATTATAATAACTGACTAAGTAGCAATGGCAATTTTCTGCTGCTCATGATCAAGAATATTGCTTGGCTACAATATACTATTAACTAATTACATGCTTTTAGGCAGAAAACTTAACATATGTATGCTTTAATAAAGTTGGAATATTTGTCTCATAAATTTAAAACATAAACATTCTTAGCAAAAATTTAAATTATCTAAATGATAATTACAGTTATATGATATAAATAATAATTCAAATCAAGGTTATATCAGTACTCTTTTTTTTTCAAAAGAAATGAATGAACAGAAAATGAAGATCATTCTATGTAGATTTTTTTTTGTTTTTATAGTATATGGTAATAATTAGACAAGAGACTCCTTAAGTTGTCACCTGTTCTGAATTATTATCTTTTCTAACAAAAAAGTTTTATTTAAAATTATGTTTTTCTGAGAAGAATTAAAAAAAAAAAAAATTGCTTAACATTCTGCATTTTAAAGGCACATATTAGAACAATTATTAATATTAATAACAATATCGGATGATTTTTTTTTTGTATCTTTCAAAAACAGTTCTTTTTACCTTACTTTAGAGATATCTACTACAAGCTTCAATAATCAATAGACACCTGTTGATATAGTGGTTTAATATCCTCAATCTTAGATCTTTGGTTTTGCCTTCATCTAGAATTCAAAAGCTGATACTAATACACTTATATATCTAGCATCCCCCCTCTTATAATCTTAAAATTAATACCCCCCCCTTCATCTTTAAGGTTTTGTATCCAAAGTAATTTGCATAGTTGTATAGCCAATTTTTACATATTTTACAGTTGACCTGAAATCTTAAAATTTTTTGAATTTCAGTCAATTAGTTTGAATAAATTAAAGGAGTAAAAAGTAGCTGTTTGATGCATAAGTAAATTAGTTATGGCTTGGAATCCTAGTCCTCACCGATTAAGTCAGAAATTAGTCTGGTGACAAGATATTACAGCACTATATCAACTGGTCCCTTGAATTACATCAATTTACAGTATGTGTCTTTAAAGTAGAGTAAAAAGAACTACTATTGGCAGAAGAAATTAGTATTATAAATAGAATGAAATGATGAACTATTACCAGCAATGATCAAGAGATATCAACTGGGCATTGCATCCTGTTGCAAGACATCCAATCTAACTAGGCAGATAATTTTTATAAGTAAATTCAAATTCCTTATATAATATCATATACATTTTATTTGCATGTTTGCATTTGTTAACCAGATATATGGCCTTGATAAACGATAATGTACATTAATCCATATATTATATAGTCTTAATTACCAAACTTTAAATGGCTAACAGTTTGTGATTTAATATACATTAATTGTATGATTGTTAATCTAAAGCACTGGAACATAATCTTAATAGTTTCTCTAAGACTAGCCTATTTTGACTGTTACACCAGTATCTATGGTTTATATTAGTTATCAACTCATAACTTTTATTTATCTTGAATGCATATATTCTTTTTCAACAAAAGTTTTGAATCTTCATTTCCAAAATTTTAGCTATGTTTATACCAAAATGTTTATCAAATATGCTCCATACTTTATTTTAATTAAATGTTTTTTTTTGTCTTTCAGCTTAATATAATTGTCTATCTCTTTGATATGTATAAAAAATAGATGGGGAAAAATATAAGTTGAATTTGAAGTAAACAAAATGTAGCCATACTTTATTGAGAACAGTGTCGACATTGTTGTAATTTCATTGATGATAATTCTAACCAACTATCTTCCAGTCTTTTTGCACAAATATCACTGGAAACATAAATTGGATGTTTTAAAATGACTGATAGAATTCCAGTGCAGTGGGAATCTGATGATAGTCTGATGGCATATTTATTTAATTTACTTTACAGGGTTCTCTAGTATAAAACTGAATGCTAAAGATATGGAAACAAGAACAAACCTAAAAAAATTCAAGTCAGCATTAAAAATTCATTAAAATTGTGAAGATGATAACAGAGACAACCATAAAAATAGTCCAAGGCTTTCCATACATAGTATTAAAGACTGGAAGATATCATTTCTACCCATGAAACCTTTAGAAGATAGAAAAAAAAACTTCATTTTTCAATTATATTCCTAGACAATAATATATTCTTGATACAGTCATGATTTTAAATAAGTTTTCTCACAATTACCCGTAATCTTCTCTCTATCATTCTTTAACATATAAAGATCAACTCAAATCTTGCTCAACTTAAGAATAAATTTAAGAAATTCAAATAATTGTCCTATTTAATCTTCTCTCAGAAAAGCATATTTCACTATGGATGTTACTCTCAAATATAATTACATAAAATATTTTTCATAGCCTCACCAATATTCTCTATTATAGCAAAAACTGTTGTTAAAACCATTTTATATAACTTAATGGAATGATAAAACAATAGATTGCAGAACTAAAGATTTCTAGATTAACTCTATCATTTCCAGAACTCAAATAGCATATGACATGAGTGTTAAATGATTTAATTGAAATTATGTAAATATTAAATGTTTAATCTTTTTTCATATAGTTATGTAATACTCGAAAACTTGAGATATGCAAGTTGATATGAAAAGGTATAAGAAAACAAAATTTTTATTTATTTAATAGCACTAAGCCAGATTTTGGAAAATTCTTGCCAGATTCATAGTGCAAAATAAAACCTCACAGTTGAAAGTCCGAATATATGGTGGTTGAGAAATATATAAATTTGTCCTAGTGTGCAAATTATATATTCCCTTTCTTTAATAGTGGATGCAAGAGCCCTTTCTGTTAACTGAATGTGAGTCCCTTTGCACAGAGAGGAATGATAGGAAAAGAAAAGCAAGGGATTCGAAAGAACTCTTGCATCCCACCATCAAAAAAATTGAACATATAATTTGCATACTGGAACAAATTTACATTTCTCAACCACCATATATTCAGACTTACAACTGCAAGGGTTTATTCTGCATTATGATTCTGGATAAGAATTTTCCAAAAGCTGGCTTAGTGCTATTAAATAAATAAAAATGTTTTCTTATACCTTTTCATATCAATTTGCACATCTCAAGTTTTCGAGTATTAATTAAAACTACAAAATGCCACATTAAAGAAGTGAACAAATTTTTAAGTAAGTTATTTTTATTTAATTCATGCTTTGTATAACACGTATTAAGCAATTATTTTTAATGTGCATTTATAAACAATTAACTTAGAGCTAAATTTCAAATTATTTGGAATTGTTATTAAATGCTATTGAATTGCTTTATTTGTTAATAAATAATTATTGTTGATAAAAAATTATTAACAAAATTTTATTTTATCAGTATATCCATGTTTTCAAGAGCAATTTTTTTCACTTTGGTTTAGAACCTTTTCCTTTAAATAATCTAGACACTATAGAATGATATTAGAATAGTCTCATCCCTAAATCAGTTTGTTTTTTATTTTCTTCCAGCAAATATTTAAATGCATTTAAGCATCTAGCAGCTATCTATTACTCTTTTGTAATACTCAATCTAATAGTTTGAAATTTAAAATATTTTAAAGTTTTGAACCCAAGCCAATTCAAACGGTATAGTTATATAGATTTAACACCAGGTTAGTAATTATGTTTTTTAATGATCACATTTTGTTTTATTTATAATCCCTTTCTATTTTTGATTAGAAAGTTTATCAATAAAAACATCACAATTTTTTCAGTTAATATATGCTAGATTGATCATCTGCTTCCAAAAACTTCTTTTTATTCTACTCTAAAGCTATCTATTGTACATATGTTATGCACCAACCTGTTTCTTCATAAAGTACAAATTAAATATGTAGACCTAAATCATTTTAAAAACTATGCTCTGAATGATAAAGGTTTAATTAGATAAACATTACTTTTTGGTAGAATAATTACATGGAAATCTTCAGGTCTGGAATTTTTTGTCTATTGGTATTAGTTGTAAAAAAATTTTTTTTATAAGCATTATACATCTGAATTCAACAAAATTTCATATAAGAATTGTAGAGGGAAACTATTTAGTGAAAAATAGTTAAAATAATTACTTGTTTTTAAAAACATTTGGGGATGTGAAACCTTAATATGATGTTTAAAAAATGTTTAAAGCAGTATTAATTTTAAATTTTGATATCAGATGATGGACATTTTACCTAAGAGAATGCTGAAACAAGTAAACAATTTTGCAAATGTTAATCCCCAACAAACTGAGATTTTTCACTAGCAAAAGGAAAAACTTTTTGTTGTTCAGTAAAGATCTATATCAACCAGTTCAGGCAATAACTTGCGAAAATGAAATAGATTCTGTTTCACAGATGCACAACATATAATTAATTTATTTTTATTTTATTTTTCTCAAAGCAGATGCACCAATCATTTTAAAAACTTTGCTATTTTTAATGTGTAAGTTTTAAAAATAACTTATTGTATTAATTTTAGTAAACTTTTAATTTTAAGAATCGATTTTATTTAAAATATACTATCACCAATAACCAAAACCAATAAGAAAAATAAAAATGTCTCAAATTTACTTAATTTTTTGAATGTTTCGATAATAGTCATGTTGAACAAATATGCTTTCAAGTCTAACTGTAAATCTTTTTAACTTATAAAGTAATGAAATAGAGGAAAAATATAATTTTCCAGATAAGTCTGCTAATATTAATAAAAAGTTATATAAAAAAAACAAAACAGTTTTATTTAGATTTAAAACAGGCAAAACTCACTATATATATTTTGCCACACAAGCAAGCTAGAGTAATCAATGGATGCCAGAAAGCTTGTGCATAAAATCTCCATCTAGTGCCTACTCATCCAATATCCTCAGACTAGTTTCTGGCTTATGGCCTTCGGCTCCTCACTGATGGAGGCTATAAGCCAGAAACTAGTCTGGGGATATTGGATGAGTAGGCACTAGATGGGATTTTATGCACAAGCCTTCTGGCATCCATTGATTACTCTAGCTTGCTGTGTGTGGCAAAATATATATAGTGAGTTTTGCCTGTTTTAACAACAGTTATACACAAGCATAAGAGGAGGTGGTCATGTGATGTTTATTGCCTTTATTCATTTAGATTTATGATATAAGTAAAACAGCCCTAAAAATCCCATTGATAGCAAAAGTCTTTCAACACTTTATATAGGCACAGTGAAAGAGAGGATTATCCAGACTGTTCAACTGCTAAGTAGTGAGAATTTGAGCATTTATTTTATTTTAGCCTAAATCTAATTAAAATAAAACAAATGTCTATCTGCTTATTCTTTGATTGATCTTTCCAAGTTTGATATTATTTTCATTCTTACAATCATTCTATTTATGTCTGAGGCTGTGAAATTGGGTATTTTTAGTCACTTGATACATGTGAAAAATATTCAGCATTATTTATAATCGTAAATGTAATTAATAATAATTTAGAACATACATCTCTACTAGCACAAGACTTATAAACATTCACATAATTAAATACTAAACTGAAGGGACAAAATCAGAAAAAATATTGTTAATTGAAAAAATAAAGCATGTACATAAAAGTTACATAATAATAGAATAAAATATTTATAGTACGATAAGTCACTGTAATGAACCAACAAAATAAAGATAAATAAAGAGTAATCAAAATAATAGGTTGAAGAAGACTCCTAGACACTCTAAACTATAAGATAATTAAATAACTTTTTAAAGATTTATTATATGAAAATATGGGGGGTGGGAGTCAAAATAATATCCACGTTTTTTAAAAAAAACATGTTAACCTGAATATCGATATAAGTAATGGATTTGGATGCTATTTTTTACATATTACTCTTGGAACTTGCATATATATATCTGCCAAATAAGGAAGGATGACTAAACATTTATTACCAGCTACAAAGTTTCTTATCATAGGATACAACTTAAGAATCTGCAAGAAAACTATTGAAGAAAATAAAATATAGGAATCACTATATTATGTATGAAAAAAAACATGGCCAGGGAAAGGTGAAAATATTAATAAAATTTTATAATAATGAAAAATCTAAACAAATAATGCCATTTATAATTATTAACTTGTAATTAATAAAATGCCTCATCCATCTCAATAGAAATTAAAAATGCTAAAAGGAATCTTTAAATAAATAAATAGGTATGCTTCTATTCATTTAAATCTGATTAAAAGTCATATCTGAATTGAGCCTATGTTTAAATGTTATATTTATAAATAAATAAAAAAAATATTGTTGATAAGCAAAAGTGAATTCACAAAGCTAATTTAATATTTTTCAAATACAGAATGTACATGATTAAATCCACAATCAGATTAAATCATTGTTAAATTTGTATTTTTATAGTGGATTTCCCCCTAAATGGGTGGTTGGTTTTTTAAAAAATTTTTTTTTTTTAAAAAAAAAAAAAAAAGCAAAACAAAAAAAAAAAAAAAAAAAAAAAATCCATTGCCAATCTGTGCTCTAGAAAACAAAAAACCAGTTCAGATGTAAAAGAGTAGAAAAAAATTGTGTAATTCTTGAGGAACTTTTGTAGCAATAAAAGAAAGGGTGTTGAGAGATAACAGAATCCAGAGAATGAGATCCTAAAGGTAAATGAGTGGATCAGGTACTATAAAGATATTTTATAATGACAAAATATGTATGTAAAATTAGTATATATGATAGTAGTCTATCATGATCAAATATTCTTAGTTTTAGAAACACCAGAAAATCTAATTTACTCTTTAATTCCAACTTTTCTTAGATTTTAATGTTTATATATTTATTAATAATTTACATTAAAGCTATTTATTTATATTACTCCATATTTTATTCTTTTCTCATATGTTTTATCTTATTCCTAAATTTAATTGGTTGGTCATCAAAATTGTTTGAAATAAAGATATTACAATTATCTTGAATTCTATTTTCAAAATGATTATAAAAATATGCAAATAATTTTGTGAATATACTAGAAATAAATAACTGCTTTGTTATGAACATTGTATAATATTCATCTCTTAGACATGTAGGATAAAACTTCTTTGTGATAAACAAAATAATATTTTCTCTGAATTCATATATACATTTTTGAAAAATTGGAACAAATATTTTAGTGTTATATGAACAGACACGTTTAAAATTATGGTTAGCAAAATATATTCCCAAATTTGATATATCTGATCCTTATACATTGTTTTTTTTTTATTGTTCATTAAAAATTATGTGAAAGAGTTACCATTGCATTATTTATTTCTACAATTATTTTAAGCTGTAAATAATATAATTTTAAAACGAATATATATATGGTCAATTGTTTTAGCATTCTGATCCAGACTATTCATGTGCCTATGTGATTTTAGAGACAGATTCCAAATTAAAGGGTTATGGATTTACATTTACCATTGGAAGAGGAACTGAAATTGGTAAGTTTCATTATGAAATAATAATAATAATAAATATATGACAAATATAATATTTTTTAACATAGATTTACAAGAAGTGAAGGTCAGATGAAAACATAGTAGTCATGCTTTCATAAGTTCCATCTTTTTCATCACCCATACTACATTTGTTTATTTTTATTTACTTCCAAATCTCAGTGTTTGAAATTATAAGGAGGGGTAGAAAATGGAATACATGAGTGAGAAAACATACAAGTATTATTGACATCATTGAAAGAATTAAAAAGTTGAAATGGAAATAGGTTGAATATATTAGTAGAAGAACTGACAATGAATGAACCCTTGAACCCTTAAACTGGAGATTATATGTAAGGTGACTAGATGAGATAAGAAACTATTGTGAATTCTGTGAAAAAGAAACTGGATTAAAATGGGAGAGACTTAGCCTACATTGAATTGTTAATGGTTGAAAATGATAACTGTTTTGATTGATATTATATTAGATCTGAGATTTTGATTCAAATTATACCTGTGAGGGAGGAGTAATCTTTTTTATAAAATTCTCTAGTGTTGATCCATTGATGAGTGTATTAAATATTTTAATATATATTATTATACAAACAATCACAATGTTTTACTTTTCAGTAGTTGATTGAAACGAGTTAAGTGATCTTTATTTATACAATCATTGAAATATTTGCTAAGGAATTGCTTGATGTTGATTATAAAATGGAACAAATAAACAATACTTTATGTCAATTTAAAAAAGTTATAATAATTTAAAGGAAATGAAGATTAATAGTAAACAATGCATATCTATTCCATTTATTTCAAATCCACAAGTGAAATTTTTTAAGGATTTATATAAGAATGTTTTTAATGTTTCATTCTACGTTCCAAACAATATTAATAAATTAGTTATGTCATACCTGTCAAGCAGAAAAGTAATGTCATATATCATATTTTTTGTGATTGTATGCTGTCATATATAGTGAATCTAGGTGCAGTATTGAGAAGAGATTGAAGGAGCATGAATTGTTATACAAGCGTGTAAAAGTAAAAATATTGGTGATTTAATATCTTCTTCAATTTTCTTTGATCACGAAAAAACATGTAAATATAAATTTAAATTTGATTTTGAAAATGTGAAAATTCTTCATGAAGAGAGAAACCATAGTAAAAAAAAAAATTAAAGAGGCAATTTTTATAAACAGGAATAAAATGCATTTAATAAATCAACAAGCTGCTAACATTAAAATACGAGATTCGTGGAATTTGAATTGATGATGTTTGCTTCCGCTTTTGTTTTTGAATTTAATGGCAGTTGAGGCAGGTTTAAGAAATTAACCGAAAGTATTTCTGCAGATTTAAGGATTGTTTGCAATAGTTTGTAAACCGTTAAATTTATTATTTTAAATATATATATATATTAATTTTATGTTAATAATGGTATTACAAATAAATAAATTTTATAGAAACTGTTTATATTAGCAGGCTTTCAATTAAGTCAAATATAATTACTTCAACTATAATGTTTATAACTGAAAATGGTTACATTTAAATTTTTTGAAATTATGGGACTAGAAGCAGATTCTATAAAATTTACTTATCCAATTCCATTATACTGCAGTAGTTAAAAAATTAGCTTTTATATATGTATATAAACTTTTTGAATGTTATCCCTGAATTAGAATTTTTTTTTTTTTTTCAGTGGTAAAAGCAGCCCAAGCATTGTCTAAATTTGTCATAAACCAAAAATTAGATGCCATCTTTAATGATTTTGGCGGATTTTGGAGAAGAATTACAAGTGATACACAATTGCGATGGGTTCATATTTATTTTTACTTAAAAAATTAATTTAAAAATATGTGTGTGTTTGTGTATATGCACATATGTTTATGCATATAAAAGAGTGCAATAAAATGTATGAAGCTGGCAGTCGGTATTGTAATTTTTCAAGATATATATTTTTCTTTATGATTTATATTTATGATTATGAAAAACATTAATTTTCAGTTTTTAGCATGAACACATGGCAGACATAAATGGAAAGCCTCTTAAGCTGCAAAAAGCAGTTGTTCAAGTCTTCAACTTTGTTTTGTTAGCATTAACTTTTTATGTTACATTAAAATAATAGAATCTTACTCATTCCTATATAATTCCTGTTTGCCATCTAAGAATTCCAAATATATACTGGGGGCTCCATAATTAATCAGCTACTGGTTGTTTGTAGTTTACTTCATTATTTTCTACTCTAACTAAAAATAGCTTGATACTCATTTGTTGATACATATTGGATAATGGGCTAGGTTATCTATTTGAAAAAATAAGTCCTATTATAATTTTTGAATATGGGAAAAGATCTGGTTTTAATTCAAACTTGAATTTTGGTGACCTTTATACACATCATATATAAATAAACTTTTTAAGTTTTCCTGTAATGTGGCTGCTTTCTAATATAATGCTGGTGTATCAGTACATTTTTTTACCATCATATGGGTTTCAATAGAACCATTATTTAGCTATTCAGATGAAAGCAGGTGTAATATAGTCAAAATGTTGGTGTTTGTATAATAAGCAATAGCATATACGAGAAAATTCAGGAAATCTTATTTCTATGAAAAACCTTCATTTTAACACACACACATTAAATGATTTTCTTCCTCAATATGAGCATGGAAATACAAGTGTTTGATATTTTTAATTCAACTAAAGATTATTTGTGAAATGCATGCATGGTAAGAAAGAGTGGCTTGACTTTTTATCCTGGTGGACAATTGTGATATTGAAGAATTAAAACGAGAGATGTACTGAAAAAAACTTACAAAATATATAGGTACAGTGTAATGATTATTATTTTTCACAAGTTGTTAAAAGTAAATAAAAAAATAAGCATAGAAATTCACCCTTAATTCACCTGAAAAATGAAGATTGTTTATGAAATGCATGCATAATGAAAGAGGGTGGTCTGATTTTATGCACTGATGAATGATTATGATAGACTTGAGATAAAAAATTTATTGATAAAAACCAAAAAAGCCTAAAAAAATAATATATATTATGCAAAAATTGCTTATCTTTCCACAAGATATTAAAAATGGCCAGAAGTCAGTTCCTACCATGCATTAGTGTGGTGATATAGCTATTAATAGGGGCATGGAAATTCAGATGCTTGATAATTTTAGCTCACCTGAAGAATGAAGGTTGTTTATAAAATGTATACAACATGAGAGAGGGTGATCCGATTTTCCATCTTTTTGGATGTTTGAAATATGGCGAAGTTGAGGTGACAGATGGACTAATAAAAATTGGAAAAATCTAAAAACATATATAATACGTTAATATATTTTAATTTTTGTATTAGTTTATGCTCATTTTTTAAAATTCTTGTAAATTTTAATAACTACTAAATACTAAAATTGCTAATTTGGATTTTCAGGATTATGTTATTGAGCTATGGGATTAATCTGTTATGGATAAAGTAAATTTATTCTCAGTTCATTAAAAATAATTGTGACTTTTTCCATCAAAGAAATATGTGACATTTTATGCTTTAAATTGAATATGGAGCTTTATAATCAATATAGAGATTTAAAGATAAAAGTTGACTGATTACCAAGAAGACTTAAAAATAATTGATGAATTAATACTACAAAGATAATGCAAATATTCACTGTTTATGGTCACTTTAGATCTTTTTTTTTTTTTTTAGTGCATTGAAAGTAACATATGGATCTGAAATACAATCTTATGAAATCTATCATTGACATTCTCTTATGTGATGATAATGTTTTAAACAAATGGAAAGAATATTTAGATCATCATTCAAATAATAATATAAGAATTAAGATGATAACTTTTAATGATATGGCTTTTATTAAGATTTGGTTAAAAATACTTAGTTATGTTAAAATAATTTTTTATAATCTTAAAAATAGAAGTGCTATAACATGGTGATATATTAGCTTAACAAATATTAGAATTTTTTAGTAATACAGTGTATGAATTCATGAAGCTATGCTGCCTAATCTTAAGAATATTTCAATTGTTCATTGATGGCTCTATTATATGGAAACTATTATCCACTCAGTAAAGATGTTGTCACAATTTTAGTGAATAGTTTGCTCCCAGTCATAGATGATTGGTTACTAGAGACTTAATGTGGTTTACAGAGAAGCACTGTAGACATGTTTTTGTTGTCAGGCAAATGCAAAAAAAAAAAGTGTTTTGAACAAAGGAGGGATTTATATATTTGAGACATTTGATTTAATTAATTAAACAGATCAGAGCAGTGTCTGAAATTAGTTGGTTGTCCATTAAGATTTATTTATATTACTTAGTTCCTGAATAATAAGAAAAAATGATATTACTATAGATGGAAAATCTGATGCATTTGAAATAAAATTGATGTTAAACAAAGATATACACCTGATTCAATTTTGTTTAGATTTTAATAATAGTAGTTTTTGGAATTGTTTATAGATAGTTTAATAAATTAAGCACTTGTATGGGTTTTGTGGTGAAATTTTTAATTTAAATTGATTAAAAGCAAAAACAAGAACTTTATCTTTCTTTGATTCTAGATTTATGGTACACTGATAATTATGATATCATTGACAAAGATGATCTACAAAATGTACTTAAATATTTTTTTGGTTTAATTAGTATAACCCTTTATTAGCCAGTGATAGAAGAAAAATCTTCACCAATTACATTTTTAGTTTAGATATTATCAAATGAGGATGTGAACCAATTTAAATATCATAATAGCTATGTAAGCAGAAAGATGGATTTAGATATTGAAGTGCAGCAAAGACTCCAAGAGTTGTTGCTGCTTTTAACAAGTTAAAAGATAGAATAATCCATCACAGTGAAATAATTATTATGACTAATTAGGTGTATATAGAACTATTATTTTACCTACTTTATTATATGTGAATGAGATTTGAATTGTGGATTGATGTTTGAAACCCCAGACTGGGAGAGTGCTGGGTTGGTGCACCTACCATTTAATTTTCTGATAATTTATGATTTGATTTTAGATAGTCATTTTCTTATTATACTTGATTACAAGTCTTTTATCCCAGTAACTATATCTTAATCAAACAGTTTATTATTTTAAGATGTCTATCCAAGAATGATGTATTAAAATATATTAACAAATATATCAAATAACAACAAATTAATATTAATAATAGTCAGCCATTGACTCATCATGTGGAAGAAATTAACAATTACGAAGTAAATGTGTACTAGAGTGCATCCTAGAGCCTATGATGACAGTATTGATAAAATAAGTAATATTTTTACCTATTTAATTACTTTGGAAATACTTTTCTTAATATTTTTCTAGCTTGTAAAAAGATTAACCCAGACTTTATTGATTAAGAGGTGATCAAATAATTAGAAAAATAGAAAACATTTGTTTAAAAGTCTGGCATAATTTTTCATATAATATACATATAAAATTATTTGGGGAGGAGCTCTTGTGCCGACTTTGTCATATGAAAATAATTTGTTTTCTATTGGTTAGAGAATTCAGAAATAAGACATAGATTGATAAGCATTGGGTAATGAATTATAAATGGCAAATGGGACTTTTTAAGGGAAAACAAGGTAGACTTCTATACTTAATGAATGAAATTACCCAGTAAATTAAAAGTGCTTAAATAGTTGCAATATCACATGATCACATCTCACTGATGAAGGCCACAAGCCAGAAACTAATCTGGGGATATTGGATGAGTAGGCATTAGATAGGGATTTTATGCACAAGCCTTCTGGCATCCATTGATTACTCTGTTTAGCACAGGTGGCACTACTACATGGAGTTTTGCTTTGCTTTGTTTAGTTGCAATATATGAATCAAAATACATTAATAAAAAATAGTGTTTAATTGGAGAATGTGAAGAGAAAACATATACTTGAGTAAGGAAAATTTTGCAATATGCAAAAGTAATAGGTTGTCAAATTATTTCCATATATTTATTTATATGTGAAATGGAATAAATTCATGGGAAATGAATTATAAATACATAATTATGGGGTATGGGAAAAGACAGTAGATAAATGGATTAGAAGAAAAAATAGAATTATAAAAAATGAAAATGAATGAAGTAAGAAATAGATTAAGTCTTGGAGAGAGGATTTCTGTTTAGAATAGTTAATTACAGACACTTCTGATTTTCTTTAAATAAAAACCTTTACATCACATAACGTTACTTTGTTGTGAATAGTTTGCTGTTAATCATTTTTATAAAGTTGTGCTGTGTTCAATTGAGAATTGTGCATTCAAACAAACAGGCTCTATACTTATAATATAGAGTATGAAGAAAAAGTTGCATTATATATATATGAGTAACGCATGCAGTCAATATTTTTTAGTAATATAATGTTATCTTTAAAGATTGGACCTGAAAAGGGTGTAATTCATCTTGCTACAGCTGCTGTTCTTAATGCGCTATGGGACTTATGGGCTAAAATGGAAAAAAAGGTAAAATTATTAATTTAAATATTTTTTAAAAAATAATTTAATATTAAATTAAAGTTTGTTTCAATCTTTATGTATAAATGAAAATTATCTGGATTAAATAACCATTTTTTTTAAACTTTGTATTTTATTATTCAATAGAAAAGATTTGAAATATCAGGCGCTCTTATACTAGACATAATTGTAATTATAAGGAATTTGAACACAAACTTTCAAGCACCTTCACTATCCACAGTACCTCATATTACTGATACACATGACCACACACATGCAGAAAAGATAAATAATCACCAATATACATATTTTGTGCTAAACCAGCACTCATCAGTTGGTCAAAGGTTATAATCTCTCATACGTATATGTAATCAGTGCTCAGTTTATATTAAGATAGCAAATCCTTACACTTTAATGGAAGGGTTCAATCTCCAACTCTTCAGCCATCCATACCATTGAAAATCTGAGATAGAGTTCCCAAATCCCATACTGATGCCAATATTGTTGTCATGCCCATGTTGACCTCAAGTAACTCTGACCCCTCATGTATAGGACATTATTATTTTTAAATATCATCAATATACTATAGGATGAAAGCCTCCGAGTGTAATATAGTTTCTTCAATCCACATCAGGCCAGCAAACTTTTCTATTTCATCCAATTTATCTAATATGCAATCTCATTCCAGGTCTTTTATGAATTCTTGGGATCCAGTTTAAAACTTTAATTGTCTACCTATTATCAACACTTTTACAAAAATATCCAAATCAGTTTTATTTCAATCTCATTCAATGATATCAAAGATATTTATTTGTTTTTTCATTCATGTATTTGATTTTTATTTTTTTTAGCTATTCCCAATAAACATATATCCATATTTTCTTGAATGATCTGAAATTTTTATATTGCTTTTTATTAAATATCAATGTCTCTAATACATATGTAAGAACTGGTAAAACACATTTATCCTCTTTAAACATTTAGTCATATATTCTTTTAATATATTGTACCGCTAATGAATCATGTTACGATTAGTTTTAAGATTTTTAAAACGAAATTTTGCAAAAATAAAAGTATTGCATTATATTTTTCTTTTAGAATAAAAACTTCTTGACAAGAGGAGGGGGGGGGATTTTAAAATAGAACTAGAAAATAGATTTAAAACATTTTTTCTCTCTATGTAAAGAAAAAACTTTTATAATGTATAAAATAAGCAAATGTGAAATCAGATTAAAAATTTAGTCTGTAAAAATAAAATGTTTATAAAAATTTGACAAATGTAATTAATTAGTTTATAAGATTACTGATTAAACTATATTAATTAAAAAAAAAAACCTAAACTATCTTATCAAGATTGTTTAGATGTTAATCTGAACGGATTAAGATTAAGGCAAATGTAAAAATCAATTAGTTAAAGAAATGTAAAATTAATTAGAAGACAGATTCAAGCCAAGATACAATAAAATAATGAGAGAGTTAAGATATAAAAGTTACATCTTGGTTATTGTTCTTCAGTCTGCTTTGTGATATACAGTCTGGTCTGCATTTTGTGATCAAGTTATTCCAGTCATCAATTCATTATTAGTCCAGAATTCGGGTTCTGTCTAAAGAATGCAGAATATTTTGGAAGTTGGAAATGCAGTAGTAAGCCAATCATTACTGCTGCAGTCAGCATTATTGGAGAGGCCGCATGAGCCATAGAAGTGTCCAACAGGGCTTTATGCCCCAAGCCTTCAGCAATCAACTGTGCTTGCCTGTATCAATGCACAAAACAAATGCCTAGAAAGTGAATCGATGCTGCCACTAATCTCTCTCTTCCATTGTTGATCCACAGAATGAAAGACAAGCTCTGGAACCATCGATGGAGACCAAAAAAAAAAGCCAACTGGTTGGAAACTGACAATCATGAAAACCTAGGTAAAGATAATTTTAAATAGCTGCATACTCACTTAATTTTAAAAGGAATGAACTTTAATTAACAGACTATTATAACTATAGCCTAAAGTTATTTATATTTTTCTTAGGTAAAATTTATTGTGTTATTTTATATCATATGTGTGCATAAATAATTAAATATTAATGTTTGCCTTAATTGTTATTTTGTCTATTTTCTCTTTCTCTCTTGTCACTGCATCACCAGTAAATTGCTGTAAAGTTACTTTATTAAAACAGGCAAAACTCACAATATATATTTTGCCAACAACAGTTATACACAAGCATAAGAGGAGGTGGTCATGGATGTTTATTGGCTTAAAAGTTACTTTATGTGTTAAGTAAATATGATGGACCCTCAGACAGAGTGCGAGTTAGTCATGGGATATTTCAAGTGCTGGATTATGGGCCTACAATTCAGGCATGCTAAAATAAATTATGACTAGCTGGCACCTGAGGTTTACTCTAACCAAAAAATACTTTGGATGGCAGGGGTTTGAATCTAGCAGTCGAGATGGGCCACTGTCTAGAAATATGATAATGTTATGCTTTGCATAGCTCGGTCTGACTATGGGTATCATTGATGGTTTTGCTATCAATGGTATTCTCCCCTCTGCTTGAAGGGCCGGTCCGTTCATGTAATATTAAAAATATAAAATTTAAAATTATGGTAAAAGGGATTTAAACCCAATTAAACAACTTCTATTAAATGGACCTGATTCAATGTATATATATATAATGAACAACAATTTAAGTGTTTAAATTAGTTAATTTGTTTATATATTTTTTGTAAAATCAACATAATGCAAAATTTTAAAAATTTTGTTTGAAAATTGTACCATAATTTGATGTTTTCTAATATTGTTATTTCTACTAACATATTTCTTCCAAGTTTAATTTTATAATTAATTTTATCCATTATCTTTCCATCTGTATTAAAAATCTGACCAAGATATTTGTAATTGCTAATTTTTTCTAATTCATGATTAGAAAATCAATTGAACATTAATTTTTGTAGCATCTTCAAATCTATTTTCTTACTTTCATCTGATAGCTCTTTGCCAGGTTTCTATAGCATTATTTTCAAAAACAATATATTGTAAAATCTAGATGATTTAAATAAAATCCATTTTATTCATTCCCTTTTCTTTCCATTTTAATTCAGAAAATGCTTCTTATAAAATTGCCATAAAAACATTTGGAGACATTGAATCACCTATCATATATCATTGTCAATGTTAATCTTGGGGGGTTATCATCTAATAATAATTTATACATCCAAAACATAATGACAACTCATTCTTATTGATCCTTTTTGTAATCAAAGTCAATATTTGGATGTGATCCACTATGATAAAATCAGTTTTAAATCTAGTTTGTTCTTTTAGATAGTTTAAATTCAAAGATTGCTCCAAATAGTTTTGTAATTATCTTAATAAAATCATATATAAAACTGATAAAAGACTGATAAATCTGTAATCTCTAATATCATTACCTTTCTGAAGTATTAATATCACTAATGCATTCCTCCAATCATATGGTACATTTTTATTTAAAATGATTGACATTTCAGATGTTAACAGTTATAAACAAGTATAAGAAATGGTGATCATGTGATCTCATTTCAAATGTTGTAATGTAAAAGTTATTTTGAATTTTTGCTTTGTAATACTGCATAATTTTTTATAGAACTCTTGCACATATTTTATGATGTCATTCCTCTTTTTAGTAAGAGTTCCATTTTTTCCCCCTTATTATTAAAACAATTTTTTTTCCAATATTAAGATGTTATTTTATAATTTTTAGACTTTTATTTTTTTCTATAGCTTTATTCCTAACTCATAATTATATATTTTTATTATTTTTTTCTTTCATACCATTTTATAGAATTTTATACTTTTTATTTTCTTTAAATATTTTATTATTGTTGTGGTCTAAAATTTTTACTAACTTTATCTATAAATATAATAACAGCCAAAGGCAGTTTTTTTGAACTGAAAAATTTAAAAAATTGTTTCAGCAATATATCAAAATCAGTTAGGTGATCCTACAATAATTTCTATAGAAAATATATTTAAAACAGTAAACTATAAAGAAGTTATTAACTATTTGCTATAACTAAAGCCCAAGGAATGATTTGATATATATTGATTTTTTAATTTTATTTTGTAAATTTTTTAATTCAATTTTAATTTGTTTCATGTCATTTTTTTTTGTATTTTTTTTTTAGTTCTATGATTTATTTTATTTTATTTGTGTGTATATGCATTTTTAACAAAGATATTTCACTTTATTTAGTATATATATATTTTTATTGTTACCCAAACTTTTTTCATAATTAGTAGAACAAATTTTTGTATTAACAAGCCCACTGCAGGACAGAGACCATTACAACAGCTCCTCGTAGAGGAACAATAAAGAAAAAGAAAATGCTCAACAAACACCAATTTCTGAATAAAAGGAATTTGAGTAGTTTTCTAGATATAGACAGCTGCTCATTTAAAGTTAGCTAGATTGTTAATGGACCATCTATCTGAAAGACAATTCCCAAGTCTCTTGAAAATAATTTCACTTGACATTATTTGAAGTTAACATCATGCATTTGCTATATTCATGCTCTAAGTGTCAATATTGATCAACCAGGCCGTGAATGCAGTATTTTGAATGGTATTTTTGTCTTTTTTATGTATTCTGATCTAATCGATGACAGTTTAGTAAGATGATTGAGCCTGTGTAGTTTCAATGTATGATTACTGAATTTAAAATGATGCTGTAATCAACATGCTTTTCATTTAAAGTCAACAACTGGTAGGAATTCATTCTCAATCCTATGTTATAAGCATGTAGAATTATATGTGCAGAAGTCATATACAGTGAAGTAACAATACCTGTTATATATTTTGTTCAAAGCCTCCTTCATGTACATCATACATTGCGTGTAATGTCTCACATTTTGTTAATAAGCATATTTAACACAATTCCTTTTTATGCATATAGTATGCATATGTAAAATAAGATTATAATATAAATAAAATTATAATAATAATAATAATAATATAGTTATTAATAATAAATTGAAAGAGTACATTTGCATATATGATTACAACTACCTGTTCCCACAGCTTCCTCACATTAGTAGAAAATTACTAAATTTTTAAAAACAATTAAGTACCACAAAGCCAAAATCTAAAAAAAAAAAAAATCAATGAAATATTCAGTATTCTTATGGACTCTAATCTCATTAGTTCACAGTGAAATTGCTTAACTAAAGTTGTTTTAAATTAATTTTTTTAATTTATTTTCTAAATATTTATTAAAATCATTCAACAAATGTGTTACATATTTATAATATTATTTAAAAACATAGTAGGAAGAAAAAAATCACTCGCAGCTCAGGAATGTTACATTTGATTGTTTTTGCATAGCAACAATGCCATCAAGTGGCTGGCCTGTTTAACTGACAAGTACCATTCAATGTTACATTTTATTGCTAAAAAATTATTTAAAAATCAATAAAAGTTTATCAGTAATTATTAAATTTTCTTAGAAAATGGTGCTTGAGTACTGAAAGCATTCATAAAAGCATATTAGAGAGTTTAAAAAGTCTTTATCTTAAAAGTTATTATATATATCTTCATGCATCATCTACAATATTTTGTAAATATTTTAGCATTAACAAATGAATATAGTAGTGTTTAAGTAAGAATAATATTGTTAAATTGATGCAGTATCAGTCTTTTCATAGACATCTGATGATAGGCAGATCCCAGAGACATATATTATGCAGAGATTGGTCAATTTTTTAAAAATAAATTGGTAGCAATAACAAATTTAGAAAGTATGATGGGATGTATGATGACAATCTTAATAACAATTTCTTTACAAGTTATTCTTAAATTGATTCAATCTAATTCTTTTTTTGCAGCCACTATGGAAATTATTATGTGAAATGGTGAGTAGTTATTAAAATATTTTCTAATTCTTACAAATTTAAAAACTTGTAAATAAATAAAAATTTAACTAAGACAAATGTTGTGTCTATGTTACACTTATTCATCTTTAAATTATATCATTGTAGGAACCAGAGAAATTAGTATCTACTATTGATTTTAGATATATGTAAGTATTATACATTCTGCAAGATCTTTTTAGAAATTAATTTTTTATGAAAATACTATTAGAGCCATATTATTCACATGATAAACTAATTGAATGTATAACATTTTATATAGTTTTGGTTATATTTGAACATAAAAAAATGTTTTGACATTTTGTATTGTATTTTAATGAATGCCAGGATTTAACTTTATTCCATTAGTCTCTTGAGAAAGTTTTAAATTTGAAACGTACTTTTAAAAGTAATTATACCAGGATTTTATGATCATAGATCATATAATCTATTTATGTATTAATTGATTTATTATATTATTGTGACATTAATCTTCTTTAATATTATTACTATTATTATTCCATTTCCTTTTGTTTATGATTGAATGCAAAACTTTCCATTTACTATTTTGAAAAGGAAAATGACTTTGCATTATCCTATACCTTTTGTCAAAGTTCTTATTACTTTCACCATTCAGGATTGCATTGATCTACTTACAAAAATAAGAGAAGCTTTGATAAAAAAACCTGGAATGCAGAAAATATAAAAACACCAGATTAAAAATCAGAATAATAGTTTTCTACAAAATAAAATGAAGAATTTTTTTAAAACTCAGGTTATTAATTAAAATAGTAATTATAGGTATGCGACTTTTTTTTTTCACATTAAATAGTGAAGCTATAATTTTACTCTAATTTATAATAGCTTTGCTAAGCGCTTTCGAGATTTCATGTTTGAATCTCATACTCATAGCTTTGTAACTAACGATTGTTATGATTATGCAAATGCGTTTGAATTTTTAATTAGTCCATTGTTTAGAGAGAGCAAAACCTCTCTAAACAATGGACTAATTAAAAATTCAAATGCATTTGCATAATCATAACAATCGTTAGTCACAAAGCTATGAGTATGAGATTCAAACATGAAATCTCGAAAGCGCTTAGCAAAGCTATTATAAATTAGAGTAAAATTATAGCTTCACTATTTAATGCGAAAAAAAAAAAAAGTCGCATACTTATAATTACAATTTTACTAGTGAAGAGAAAAACAATTTATTAATTAAAATAGTATAAAGGAATAGAAGGTGACTGCTAGATATATAAGTATATCAGTTCCAGCATTGAATCCTAGTCTTCATTGACAAAGGTAAGAGTCAGAAAGCTATCACTCAGAGATGACAATTTTGTAGCACTATATTATTTGGCATTCATTGATTATTGAAGCTTATTTAAGATGGCTCTAGAGTAGAGTAAAACATAAAATAGATCATTTGATTTTGATTAAAAAAATAATAATGAGAATAGAAATTTGTACCGATCTGCTTGATGATTTAAGAAAAATCATTTCGATCCATTTAAAGAGTCTAGAATTTTACCAATTAAATATGATGAAATTAATGTGAATCTTGCTATTTAGGAAACAAAATTATGAAAATTAAAATGTTATGAAAGATGTAATTGAAGAAAATAATAAGGTTATAGAACTCAAATGTTTGAAGATAATAAAAGGAAACAATAGTAAAAAAATATTGCTGTTATTAAGGACAATTAAACTTAGCATTCTGTATTAAAATAAATAGTTTAACCACTAATGAAAACTAAAATGCTTTTGATGAAGTTAGTCTAATTAATAATAAATTGGATATGAAAGATTTTGATAATATAAACTCAATTAATATATAAAGAGTAATATATTAAAAAAAAAGATATTGTGTTTAAAATTGAATTTAATGATTTTACATCTATTTATTTCAATAAACTTGATTGTTGAAAGTAAAGGATGTAAATACATATCTACTAATGAAACCTTAACAAAAAAAAATTATGGAAAATTAAAAATATAGCAAAACAAAACAAAAAAAAAAATCTAAATAAGAATGGTTTAAAAACAGATAAATTTTCTGTTAAAAAAATGATGTAAAAAAACAAACCATAAGTAATGAAAATGACCTTATTAATTAATACCTTGTAGATTTGATTTACTAATTGTTTATTAAATATAATTTTATAATCAGCAATTTATCAACATTATAAATATGAAAATAATTGATATACCATCTACCATACTCTCTATTCTGTACGTTAATTTAACACATGATGGCATCGTATGGAATGTACAGAATAAGTAGGAAATGCAGTTGGGAGCTGATTGAAGATTTAACATTATTCAATTAATTATATATATATTTTATGAAAAAAGATGAATTATATATATTAGAAGACACTAAAAATATGTATCTAAAGAAAAAATTTTAATTCATTTTCTGATGAAAAATAGAAGTCAGAAGCAAAATCAAGAAAGTATCAGACCTGATGACTATGAGACACTCCAAGATTAAAGGAGACCA